>CAMXCT020003801.1:12500-53593 GCA_947184155.2 Cladocopium goreaui
TATAGTATACAGTATACATTATATATATATATAAATGATTTATATATATATATATATATATATTTGTATCGTTTTTCCTTGAGCTCACCTGTTGCTTGGCGCAGAATGGCATGAAATGGAACCCAATGGCCCTTGGCGGCCCACGAGGCATGCGAATTCGCAGCTTGAAGCTTGAACCGTTGAATTCAAATGGTAGGATACTAGGTGGGTGAGGTCTGGCTGGCGATGGAATTCGGACAAGATCCTATCCGGATTATTTCGGACAGGTGGGTGAAAAGACTGAACGCAGCCCAACAATGAGTCCAATTGCAACTTGGGCAAGAATGCACACGCTCACACCGTCTCTGAAGGACATCAGGACTCAGTCTCAGCAGATCTCAGCAGTCTATTTGTGAGGTTCCACACACACACAGAGGTTGATCATGTAGAAAAGCGGACTTAAACGAGATGATGGATAATATATGATAATATGTTGTGCTGAACTTGAAGCACTCTTTCCTTGTACTTCTTACACGACACAAAGCGACTGAGCGGAAATTTGGAGGTTTTGACTGGCAAGGTGACAGTATTTCACTTCTGAACTCTGAACAATTGTATCTCCCATGCCTGGGCACTGTAGTTGTTCTAGTGGCATTTGATGACATTTGAGTCCTCATTTCAAGCAATTCCATGCCATTCCATGCAAATTCCAATCTTCAGCCTGAGACTCACTTGCAGTCGCAGGGAGGTGACTCCATTGAAAGGAAACTTCCTGGACCTGCGACAACACTTCCGCCGGTTATTGTGCCGGTCGCGGCAGGGAATCTGCAAAAGGTCAGAGCCACGCGACTCATCACAGGATCGGTCGTAGCGTTCCTGTTCACCTGCGGCAGGAAACAGAGTCGGTCAAACCGCAATACTTCCTGAGAAAACGGATGAAAACGGCGCATGCCTTGTTCCCTCAACTGTTCTTCTATCTTCTTGTGGCCAGTGGAAATGGTTGGGATACGTTGGGATCAAAGCTCCAGTTGGATTTTATCGATCAAATCCCACTAGGTGGGGGCCTTCTGAACTATTCTGAGTGACGTAAACAATACTGTCGGGGTGTTGGTCTCAACATGCAGCATGTACCGAAAAGCCGTTGCTGCCTTTCCGCTTCAAAGATGATATCAGTTTTACTTGGCCTTCCCATGTTCCGATAGAGAAGTCAGCGGTTGGCAACAGAATCTCAGAAACTATCATGAACTTCACGACTAGATTCCCAGAAGTAGTATGGTAAAACATGGTAAAACTTAATTTCCAGATATCCCACATGTTTCAATCACCTGATAGCATCAGATTATCGGGGACTGGGAAGGTGGAGCCAGCAGGACCAAGCCGTACCCAGCATACCAAGTCCGGATCACTTTTTTTCCCCACCTGTCAGGTGAGGGTTGTTAGATTTTATGTCAGCTGTCCTGCCGCCTCCTCCTCCTCCGCTTCCTCCGCCGGACCTCAACTGCAAGCCCAGGATCAGAGTGTTCCCCGCCGGACCTCAACTGCAAGCGCTAGATCGCAGTGTTCCCTGCCGCACCCGAACAGCAAGCCCAGGATCAGAGTGTTCCCCCGCCTCAACTGCAAGCGCTAGATCGCAGTGTCCCCTGCCGCACCCGAACAGCAAGCCCAGGATCAGAGTGTTCAAGCGCTAGCAAGCGCTAGATCGCAGTGTTCCCTGCCGCACCCGAACAGCAAGCCCAGGATCAGAGTGTTCCCCGCCGGACCTCAACTGCAAGCGCTAGATCGCAGTGTTCCCTGCCGCACCCGAACAGCAAGCCCAGGATCAGAGTGTTCCTCGCCGGACCTCAACTGCAAGCGCTAGATCGCAGTGTCCCCTGCCGCACCCGAACAGCAAGCCCAGGATCAGAGTGTTCCTCGCCGGACCTCAACTGCAAGCGCTAGATCGCAGTGTTCCCTGCCGCACCCGAACAGCAAGCCCAGGATCAGAGAGTTCCCCGCCGGACCTCAACTGCAAGCGCTAGATCGCAATGTTCCCTGCCGCACCCGAACAGCAAGCCCAGGATCAGAGTGTTCCCCGCCGGACCTCAACTGCAAGCGCTAGATCGCAGTGTTCCCTGCCGCACCCGAACAGCAAGCCCAGGATCAGAGTGTTCCCCGCCGGACCTCAACTGCAAGCGCTAGATCGCAGTGTTCCCTGCCGCACCCGAACAGCAAGCCCAGGATCAGAGTGTTCCCCGCCGGACCTCAACTGCAAGCGCTAGATCGCAGTGTTCCCTGCCGCACCCGAACAGAAAGCCCAGGATCAGAGTGTTCCCCGCCGGACCTCAACTGCAAGCGCTAGATCGCAGTGTTCCCTGCCGCACCCGAACAGCAAGCCCAGGATCAGAGTGTTCCCCGCCGGACCTCAACTGCAAGCGCTAGATCGCAGTGTTCCCTGCCGCACCCGAACAGCAAGCCCAGGATCAGAGTGTTCCCCGCCGGATCCTCAACTGCAAGCGCTAGATCGCAGTGTCCCCTGCCGCACCCGAACAGCAAGCCCAGGATCAGAGTGTTCCCCGCCGGACCTCAACCACAAAGAATCTCTCAAGATATACTAGATAGAATGCCAGAAAAGAGTGTCAGAATACATGCCAGATAGAATGCCAGAAAAGAATGTCAGATAGAATGCCAGATATATAGCATGCCAGCACGTATGCCAGAACATATGGCAGAAAAAATGCAAGAGAGAATGTCAGTATAGATGACACAAAGGATGCCAGATAGGATGTCAGAATAGATGCCAGATAGAATGCCAGAATACACTGTCAGATAGAATGCCAGGTAGAATGCCAGAATAGAATGTCAGAAGATTATACCGTATGTATTTCCAAATGATATGTCAGAAACTATGACGAATATTGACGAATAAGTGTCAGGGTGGGGATCACTCGAAGTAAAGTATTTTTTCAACCTTGGGAGCCATACTAAGTGTTATTGGTTTTTCATATTACTATAACTATAACCATCCAATCCATTTTTTGTTCGTATTCATCCATTGAAAGCTTATTGAAAGCTTATTGAGGTTCCTGAATCTCGGCACGTTTGGGTCTTGTTCTTGTACCCGATCAATTGTTGGCAAACCCATCCCGCGAAAAAAATGACCACCCAAACGAACCCCTGGTCCAGTATAGGGGTCCCAAAATTATATTATAATTATAGTTCAAAATTGGGTGGATCGGTACATGTTGATAGAAATGGACCACCTGGGTCTTTTCGGGTTCGAAGTTTGCCAAACCATTTCTGGTGGGCCCTTGGAATTGATGGGGGACCTGGGACAAAACTTTGGAGAAACGATGAGGACCTTGGCAACCGCCAAGCATCTCGGCAGCGAGGTGCCGATGCTGGGAATGATGAGAAACCATGGATTTTTTCCGGGGTATCATGGGGTATCCACCATTATCCACCTGTCAAACCCAATTCTTCCATATTGTTACGCGTGCTAGTTTGCAATAATTTGCATCTACAACCGGCACTTCCTGCAGGTTTTCGGCCGGTCGAATAGGTTGTGGATGTGGGTTACTTGTTATATTTGGCATCAAAATGGGACCGATTTTTAGCCCCGAAAAAAAATCTTTAGCCCTGAAAAGGATTTTTTTAGCCACGTAAATAGTTTTAGCCACGAAAGATCAGCATTTTAGCCTCGAAAAAAAAGAAAAAAGAAACAATGAAAAATATAACAAAGGAAAACATTCAAAAACACACGAAAAAGTAAACACATTTAAAAAGGGAAAGAAAAAAAACACATCTTGGTACAATATGATCAATATGATGGTTTCTCGGTACGGTTTGATGTTTTTTGTCTACAATTTGATGATTTCTTGGTACAATTTGATGATTTCCCGGTAGCATTTGATGATTTCTCGGTAAAATTTGATGATTTCTCGGTACACTATGATGATTTCTCGGTACAATTTGATGATTTCTCGGTACAATTTGATGAGAATTTGATGATTTCTCGGTACGGTTTGATGATTTCTCGGTACAATTTGATGATTTCTCGGTACAATTTGATGAGAATTTGATGATTTCTCGGTACGGTTTGATGATTTCTCGGTACAATTTGATGAGAATTTGATGATTTCTCGGTACGGTTTGATGATTTCTCGGTACAATTTGATGAGAATTTGATGATTTCTCGGTGCAATTTAATGGTTTCCCGGTACAATTTGATGATTTCTCGGTACAATTTGATGATTTTCCGGTACGGTTTGCTGATTTCCCGGTACGGTTGGATGATTTCTTTGTGGAATTTGATGATTTCTCGGTA
This sequence comes from Cladocopium goreaui, assembly GCA_947184155.2. Taxonomy (NCBI): domain Eukaryota; class Dinophyceae; order Suessiales; family Symbiodiniaceae; genus Cladocopium; species Cladocopium goreaui. Next base: position 16,783 of record CAMXCT020003801.1, read on the forward strand.
CAATTCGATGATTTCCCGGTACAATTTGATGATTTCCCGGTACAATTTGATGATTTCTCGGTACAATTTGATGATTTCTCGGTACAATTTGATGAGAATTTGATGATTTCTCGCGGTACAATTTGATGATTTCTCGGTGGAATTTGATGATTTCTCGGTACAATTTGATGATTTCTCGGTAATCCTTTTGTATCGAGAAATCATCCTTTTGTTACCGAGAATTCATCCTTTTGTACCGAGAGTACCGAGAAATCATCCTTTGGTCCCGAGAAGTCATCTTAATTGTACCAAAAAATCATCGTTTTCTACGGAGAAATACCGAGAAATCATCCTTTGGTACCGAGAAATCATCCTTTTGTACCGAGAAAGCACCCTTTGCCGAGAAATATCGAGAAATCATCCTTTTGTACCGAGAAATCATCGTTTTGTACCGAGAAATCATCGTTTTGTACCGAGAAATCATCCTTTCGTACATGGTACCGAGAACTCATCCTTTTGTACCGAGAAATCATCCTTTCGTATACCGAGAAATCATCCTTTGATACCGAGAAATCATCCTTTTGTATACTGAGAATTCATCCTTTTGTACCGAGAAATCATCCTTTTTTACCAAGAAAGCATCCTTTTTTATCGAGAATTCATCCTTTTGTACCGAGAGATCATCGTTTTCTGCCGAGAATTCATCCTTTGGTACCGAGAAATCATCCTTTCGTACCGAGAAATTCTTTGGTCCCCCCGAGAAATCAGCTTTTTGTATACCAACAAATCATCGTTGTGTACCGAGCAATCATCGTTTCGTACCGAGAAATCATCCTTTTGTACCGAAAAATTATCGTTCTGTACCGAGAACTAACTCATCCTTTTGCACCGAAAAAAAGAGGAAAAAAAGAAAGGAAAAACGAGAGGAAAAAAAAAGGACAAAAAGAGGAAAAAAAAGAGGAAACAAAAACAGGAGAAACAGAGAAAAAAAGGGAAAAAAGAGAGGAACAAAAAAGAGGAAAAAACAGAGGAAAAAAGGAGAAAAAAAAAAACAAACGAAAAAAAAAAGAAAAAACAACACAGAGGAAAACAAGATAGCAAAAAAAGGGAAAAAAAAAGGAAAAAAGAGAAACAAAAAGGAAAAAAAAAAGGAAAAAAAACGGAAAAAAAAAGAAAAAAAAGGAAAAAATATAGGAAACAACAAAAAATAAAGGAAAAAAGAGAGGAAAAAAACGGGGGAAAAAAAAATAAAGAAAAAACATGGAAAAAAAGAAAGGGAAAACGAGAGGAAAAAAGAGAGGAAAAAAGGATGAAAAAAGAGGAACAAAAGGGAAAAAACAACAAAAAAAGGAAAAAAAAGAAAACGCGAAAGGAACAAAATAATTATAGGAAAATAAGAAAGGACAAAAAGAGGGAAAAAAAAGGGAAAAAAAAACAGAAAGAGGAAAAAAATAAAGGAAAAACAGGGGAAAAAAAATAAAAAAGGAAAAAAAAAACAGAAAAAAAGGGGGAAAAAAAGGAAAAAAAAAGAGGGAAAGAGAGAGGAAAAAGAGAGAAACAAAAAAAACAGGAACAAAAAAGAGGAAAAAAAAAAGGGAATAAAAAAAGGAAAAAAAAGGGAAAACAAAATTACGTGGGTAACGCTCGTACGCAGCTAGTTTTTTTTTTTTCGTGGCTAAAAAAAAGTAATTACGTGGCTAACGCTCGTACGCAGCTAGTTTTTTTTTCGTGGCTAAAAAAAGGGAAATACGTGGCTAGAGGATCCTGGAAAAATTACGTGGCTAAGAAAGGCAGCCGTATCAAAATATTTGACCAGTACCTAACAGCTAACATCTGATTTTTGGGAAAGGGATGAAGGTCATTTCCGATGGCTAGACCTTTTTCCTGGCTTGGCACCCTGTTGAAAAGGGCCGGCAGTAGCTCTTGCAACTTTTAATCTACAGGGTTTTCCCATGAATAGCAGAGTAACAATTTCTCGTTGGATCGGGGATTTGGGTTTGGGGTACATAAATTCGAGAAAGCAAACCGGAACAGGCGGTGCAGCTTGCAGTGTTCAAACTCCTCGGGGAACACGTGCTGGAGAGAATGCCTTTTGGCTCCGAGGAAAGGGGTGGATGATTCAAGTGGCCATGCATAATGGGGCAACGTTTCATATAAATAGAACTATAGTTGAATTGATGCAGCAATATAAAATGGGGGAACGTTACATAAAATGGGATAAAAACACAATCTAGATTTAGAGGCCTACTTAAAATTAAACAGCGTTGAATGAGAAAAATCCAAGCATCACTGAGGTTTGATTCTGCACCAGCAGAACTGGCAGATTCCCTCCTGGCCATTGCAGTCTTTTGCTGTTGCTGGACCGGAACAGTTGCGCAGTGCCATGAAAACCCTCTGTTGAAGGTTGATGGCTACAACCGAGGATACTCCATTGTTTAGAGGAGCCATTCTAATCCATTCTGGGCATCTCCACAAACCCAGCAGGGGGAGGGGGATGAGACTTGGGCACTGCAAAAAAAAGATCCTGTGAAGACTGAATGCGTGTACAGCAAGATTGGTATAGACGAATATTGAGCATGTATATCATGAATGGAAGTACGATATATAAAATTATATATATTACCGTACCAGTAGTACCCGCACGGGGCGGAAGTTGCCTTATGGGCTATACGAACTAAGACCTTTTTCGTCAGAATTTGCAGGCGCCCTGCGCCAGCGAGGCGGGTGCGTGCGTGCTTTGTGCGAATCTTTGTGCGAATCCAAGAACATGACCTGCGCATCGCCAAGCGACACTTTGTGCTCCCAACTGCACACTCCACACTTCATCTCATCTCATCTCATCTCATCTAACATGTCATCTCAGTTTTCTTCACTCTTTGCATCTCATCCGAACACTCTCATCTCATCGAAGCTCTTCGTGACTCGTCTCAGCTCTTCTGTGCGTCATAAGGCTCTTACTGCTGGAGAGAAGCTTTTATTCTACTTGCACTGTCACGTACATTCTCACTCATGGGACTCGTAATCTTTCATTCATATACTCATACCTTACACACTACCTATCCAATATCATAAACACTACATTACATTGATTGAAACAAGTCAGTATAGCGAATAGCACCATAGAACTAAGAGCAACGGCAGCAGAAATTGTAGCTCCAAAACCGGATCTCGGTGCCAAGGCGAAAAACAGATTTTGAAGCACTTTTTGGAAGGAATTCAAAAAGAAAAATCACAAGCGCCAAAATTGAGAAAATCTTCTGACAAATCAGTATCGCAACCTGGATGCAGCCACTCCAATACGATTTACGATGCCCAATGCCCAGCTGCAAAAGACAATAGTATGACGCGCACAGCCGCAGCAGCGAGGAACCTTGATGCATCCATTGCAATGCGATCTGCACCGCACGATGGCAAACCCGCATGTATCTACGCACATGGCAGCAGTGGTGGCAACATGCATGCAGCCATTGCATTGCAATCTGCCACCGCAGATTGCAAAAGACCCTGCAACTGCGCACACATCAAACACCGCACGTTGCAAAAACACCCTGTAGGAACCAATCACTTCAAAACGAGTGTAGCCGCACCCGCTGCACACACGAGCTCCCCTTTATTGCCGGCTGCAGCCACTTTACGCGGAAAAACACAATGTTTCGCGCTCCGGCATCCTCCCCAACACAAGCCCCATGCGACATTCATGCAGCCATTACAATGCCAATTGAAACTGCACGTGGAGTGGTGCCTGAATCACCACTTCCCTAAGTCATCCCTTCCCTGCAATGGTGATTGATTGATCCCGGTTTGCCCAGGTACCCTAAGTCACCACTTCCCAAAGTCACCGCTTCCCTAAGTCACCACTTCCCTGAGTCACCACTTCCCAAAATCAATTGCATTGTTGCGCACGTATTGTTATTGCTATTCCAGTCGTCCGTAACTCGGAAGTTTTGCTTCCCAACTGCTTTTGAAACATATGATATCATGACATGCAACCGGACCACCCAGGAGATACCGGGGTTAATGACAAAGGTACAACTGCTGTCCATGCTTCTCAAGATTCATGATGTCCCAAACAGAATTTGAGAAGGAAAAACACATAAAGAACAAGATGAACAAGTTACCATAGTGTACCCCAAGCTTGCCATATCTTGCCGTAATTTCACATTTCCTTGCCTTTTCCAGGCATTTCACCACATTTTGAGATTCCGGGTTTCACGTGGTCTCGGGTCTCGCACCGAGGTAGCCGCCACCATCGCTTGCCAGATCCCGCTTTGGAAGCGTTCCTTGGTTTTGTCATTAGTTGGCGGTTTCAAACGTGAAACCCCCAGCATTTTTTTGCTGCTTATATTCCCTTAATCACCATTTTGATGAGTTTATAAAGTTTATGGCCACACTTGGAATGATGATCCCAGGGTTTTTTGCCCACGATTAAGGCCATGGCACCCTGCCGTCTTCGTGGCTGCAGCAGGATGTTTGCAAAGACAGGCCGGGCTGATCGGCATTGGGGATGGGATTGGTGGCGATGCTTCAAGCACTCTGATGCCATCTGATGCCCATGTTGATGTCCATTTTTTATCTATCAAAACCATGGGCCATGGGGTGTCAGGTGCATTCTCTAATGTTTTATCTTCAATCATATATACAGTAATATATCTAGATCTATATAATATATCTAACTATCATAGATCCGGAAAATACTGGTATACAGTTAATGGCGTCAACGAATCAATAAGTATGTCGGGTCAATCGAGAAATTGGGGTTGGTGTGGTCCAGGTCCAACTCCTGAATGGTACTATAACTTCCATGAAGATGTGACCGGAATGGACATCAAACAATAGGGATACTGATGATTCACCAGTGGATGGAATGGTGTACCCTGTTTTCAGACAACACCGTACAAGTTTCAGATTTGTTCTGATTTGAATGAAGTTGATGGCACGAGACATGTCACTCATTGTCACCTTACAAATTGTAGTGGGGCAAACATTGGGATCTATATGGATCATAATGGATCTATGGACCAACAGTTTCGATCATTCACAGGTGTTTACATGCCTTTAATATATCCTTATGTATGGTACGAAGATGTACGAAGTATTACGAGTTATGTTTTGAAACTACACGGCTGCAAAACGAGTTGTGAAGTCACCGGACCTCGCACTCAGGTTCACGAGTTGCCAGCGGAGGTCTTGTTGAAGTGCCTCAGGTGCCGATCAAACACCTGGAGGGGCTTAATATGGTAGATGTTTTGGTAGCCCTTTGTGTATATGTGATGCAATATTCATGTACTTTATTATCTTTGTTTGATTATATTTATATTGAAAGAGTGGGTCAAGGTGATCAAAGGCATACAGATTCTGTCTATGATATACCGGACAATCTTGACATCCATGAATATTGTTTTGGTATGTTTTGGTAACAATTGAACCTATCTCGTTGAAGACTTTTTGCACCCAATAGACTCATTGGCAATCAGACATGAAGTGGAAAAGAAACCTCCTTGTACTTGTAATGTGTGGCCTGCACAACATGTTTGGACGCAAGTCATCCTCAATCTGATGGTCTAATTTGAGTGACTGGGGTTGGCAAGTCAGGAACAGACCGGATTTTGGTGCAGTAGGTCTTCCCTAATGCCTAGTTGCCATGGTTTGAGGCCGCATGCATGAAAAATCATAAATTCCGTGCGCTGACTTTGGTTCAGAAGCATTACTTGCACAAGTAGAAGAGTCGAAGCGACATCGACTGTTTTCACTGCTGCCATGGCTTCTCAGCTGAATTTGATAATTTGGAGGTGGCGGGGAATTTTCACAATATGCCTCGAACAGCCCTTCCAGTAGGTCAAGCGTCAACAGCAAGTAGTCTCAATATCCCAATAGCTTGTATTAGTTTGTCCCAATATAGGATACTCATCACCATCTCCTCTTAGAATATAATGGATTAGAATGTATTATGTAGAATGAATATAATATATATATATGTATGCATATCATATGTAATACATAATATTTGAATGGCCGTTTTCGTATATCCCCTTTCTGGACAAACCCATATGCTATTCTTTTTCATGATGTTCACAAGGGTGCCTCGGTCTTGACCCGTACCCGCACTGCTTGGCTTCCCAGTTCCAGTGAACCACATTCCTGGCTCCCCTTGCAAGCCACGATAGCTGGCAGAGGGAAATGCTGGGACAATTATCAGGCACGTATATAGATGGAGTAGATCATTTGATCATTTGTCATTCCCTTGTTTAACACAGACCTTTCATCACGTTAGACTACTGGAGATGTAGGGTAATGAAATTTGTTATTTGCTCCTGTGATGTGTTCATTCCTGAGAGAAATTTGAGCGTGCACAAGCAGTGCCCAAGACTGCTGACCAACCGATTTCCTATCCGCTCCATGTAGCAAGATGGTATGGTCAGCAGCTGAAAACCAGACGGCCAAGGCTCCTTGGTGTTCCAACAGCCGAGGCTGCACCCCAGCAACAGCCGCATTACTTCTTCATTCAGAACCCAGATGGAAGCCGCACCCAACACTTCGGAATCCCTCCCGCAGAGTATCAGCAGGCGAAGGGTGGTGAAGATCGGAATCATGGACTGTTGGTGGTTGAGATCCTTTCCTTTATTTGAATTGTTCACACACTAGACAAGAATGGATCATTATATGATCCGGCAGGAACTGAATCCTGAAACATGCAAATCTGATCCTGAATAGTTTCCACGTCCACGATCTTCAGCAAAATATTCCAAATACATCGGCGACATAGTCGGCGAAATAATCCAAATAATCGAAAATACAATCGGCAAAATAATCCAAATAATCGAAAATACAATCGGCGACATGATCTCGGCGAAAATACTGAGGAAGGTTCTGAAGCATCAAAAACAGATTGTGGCAACCGTGAAGAAATAAAACTATAGTGTTTGGGGTTCTGAGCTTGGCCCCTTGCTATGTCAGAAAATGCAGGTACGTCATCCTGGCGTCCCAGAATGATTTCACACTTCTCAACAGGCGTCTTCGTTGGCCTGAGTCCTGTTGAGAAGCCTCAGGCCCCCTGCATTAGGTTTAAAAAGGGAGAGGACAGAAGGAAGAAAAAGAGAGAAGTTTTACATCTATTCAGATGTTACACACACACACCCGGCCAGAGCCGGGTCAACCCTGAAAGGCAAGAGGAAGAAAAAAGCGGACACACGAAGGGCAAAAGGCCAAAAACAGCGCAGGGGGGGGAGGGGAACAGACGGACCTCCGGAACCAACCTACACGGCGAAACGGACCTGACCAAAACAGCGCACACACCTAAACCCCACGACACATTACGGAGAGGCACGCGGGGAAATTAGGGACCAAATGGGGGACTAGTTGATGACAGACAGGAAAACCAAAACAATTAATTAAAAACAGGATTCAGTTCCTAAACCTAAAGGTCGTGCGTTGTGCCAATCCAGGCCCGTGTTCAAGTCAGCCACAAGGGCATATAACGGCTTTCAAGTTCCAGCGAATTAGGTGCACGATATGTTTCACCTCACCAGATAACCATCAAAAGAAAGAGGACCACACCTGGAAGTCGTGTGCCTGCCTGGTTCCTTTGTCATGGCATGATGCTGTGTCGCTGTGACATTGCTGCAAAAAAGGAGGTTTCTGAATGTTCGGCACGGCTTCACAGTCACAGAGGTGTATTCCACGAGGTTTCACAAGGGACCGCAGGATCAGCGGGACACTCAGAAAGCGGTGCAAAACGGAAAGGCCAGCTGTTGCACTTTACTTAAACGAATTACCAACTTAAAATGTGTTAATTCGGCAGTCAGGACAGTCATCACTCACCCTAAAGAGGGTTGCCTCAAATGGCTCCATGGCACCATGTCGGAGCCACCATGGAAATCACACTAGACAAGAATGGATCATTATATGATCCGGCAGGAACTGAATCCTGAAACATGCAAATCTGATCCTGAATAGTTTCCACGTCCACGATCTTCAGCAAAATATTCCAAATACATCGGCGACATAGTCGGCGAAATAATCCAAATAATCGAAAATACAATCGGCGAAATAATCCAAATAATCGAAAATACAATCGGCGACATGATCTCGGCGAAAATACTGAGGAAGGTTCTGATGCATCAAAAACAGATTGTGGCAACCGTGAAGAAATAAAACTATAGTGTTTGGGGTTCTGAGCTTGGCCCCTTGCTATGTCAGAAAATGCAGGTACGTCATCCTGGCGTCCCAGAATGATTTCACACTTCTCAACAGGCGTCTTCGTTGGCCTGAGTCCTGTTGAGAAGCCTCAGGCCCCCTGCATTAGGTTTAAAAAGGGAGAGGACAGAAGGAAGAAAAAGAGAGAAGTTTTACATCTATTCAGATGTTACACACACACATATATAATGATATATATATATAATGATATATATATAATGATATGTATATATATAATGATATATATATAATTTATATAATGATATATATATATAATGATATATGTATATATATAAAATGATATATAATTTATATAATGATATATATATATATATCATGATATATATATATATCATGATATATATATAATGATATATATGTATATATATGTATAATGATATATATATATAATGATATATATATATAATGATATATATATAATGATATATATATAATGATATATATATAATGATATATATATATAATGATATATATAATGATATATATAATGATTTATATTGATATAATGATATATATAATGATATATATAATGATATATATAATGATATATATAATGATATATATAATGATATATATAATGATATATATAATGATATATATATATGATATATATAATGATATATATAATGATATTTATAATGATATATACAATGATTTATATAATTATATATATAATGATATATATAATGATATATATAATGATATATATAACGATATATAATGATATATAATGATATATAATGATATATAATGATATACAATGATATATATATGTGTACACACATATATATATATATAATGTAATATACATATAATGATATATATATATACATATCATGATATAATGTATATACATTATGATATACATATATATATGCATATATATATATATATCATTATCATTATATATATGTGTGTATATATATATATCATTATATATCATTATATATCATTATATATCATTATATATCATTATATATCATTATATATCATTATATATCATTATATATCATTATATATCATTATATATCATTATATATCATTATATATCATTATATATATACATATGTATACATATTATGATATATAATATATATGTATCTGTGACTGAAAAGTGCACGTGGAGTATCCAAATATGCTGGTACGTGTATCCCTGGATTGACGGATTTCACGTTATTCTACCGCTCCAAGACTATCGTGGAACAAAGTTGTAACGACCGAGGCAACTATCAATACCATGGATTGGCAGCGCATCTTCTTAATTACATATTGCTTTTTCATGCCTTTTAATGCATGATATGGTAATAAGATGTAATAAAGCTATCTATCTCTCACTCAAGTGCCCGGATGCTGGGATAAGTCTATGATAACGTGCAGCTTTATGTCAATCATTTGATTACCAGACATGAACATGGCTTTCTATTGAAGTGGAGAGCAGTACCCAAGCATCATCAAGAAACATCAAGCAACTCATGGCAGTATCCATGCATCTTTACATCTTGATATGGGTGTGTCTGAAAATGGGGGATACCTCAAAATGGTTCTTTTTATAGGGACAATGATTAACCATTGGAAGTAGGTGTCCCCTATTTCAGACAAACCCAAGCATCATCCAAGTCATCATGCAGGGATTTTTCACATGGCAAGCTGGGAAGTCCCATAAAAAATGAAGGTTTATAGCCGGGAAATGGAGGTTTGTAGCTGGGAAAGTTATCCAATACCATGGTAAACTTTTTTGATGACCAAACAGCTACCATGATTTTCCAGCTATAAATCATGGTGTTTAGCAAAATTCCTCCATATCATCTGGTAAATGATGAATTTTCCATTGCTCAAAAACCACCATGATTTTCGGTTCGCGACATCGACATCAACGAGTTCCGGAGGTCTCTAGTGCCCCGATGAACATGGCAGCCCCACCTGCTGGCTATGGGCCGGGGCGCCTGGAAAATCACCACGCTTAGTCTGTTGGTGTCGAGAATGCTTAAAAACTAGGGACCCTAGGGATTTTAGTCTATTTGAAGACCTGGAAAATGCATGCTTGATGTAAGAGGAGATGGAGATTCGGCTTGACTCCATCCGGATTTTAATTTGGAGTTGTGGGCTTGTCCCTAGAGTGGAGCGCAGGATGGTGAATTCCTATGAATTCCTCCCATCAAGTGTTATTGTAGCATCTTGTATTCATTCTTGTCCATTCTGGCTATCCCACCAGTGTCTTGCCAGCCAAAGAAGGAATCTCCAAGCAACCCCAAGGAGCATGAATATCAAGCCCTACAAAAATTGGTCAACCTGGTTGTACACCTGTTTGAGGCGGTGTTCGCCAAACAAGTATCTTTTTGCTGACATCATTTTTGTAGGTTCACGCGTGGAACAGGGTTGTGACTCATGCAGTGACTGTAGTACAGGTTTACCCAACAAAGACCAATCTTTTGCTATGCGAGCTCACACATGTCGCTTGCTTGAAGTGATCACACATCTATGGTTACAAAATGTTACAAACTGTGTCAATGCTAGTTATGCAGAATAGCCAAATAGCTGTTTTGCCATCTTCACTGAGAGCCTGAAACCGTACCTTGGTTTTCACACCACAAGTTTGCTGATATTCATGGATGTTCATTCCTCAAAATATGGCAACATATACTTTTGACCCATCCACTTTTCCCGAGTTGGGACCCAAAGATCCTCTGCACACAGGATGCCTGCGGCTTATGGAGGCGTGTTTTTTTTTTTTTTTCGGATAGGGTCTTGTGGGTGCAAAGATGTTGGCACATGATTGTATATGAACTTATCATTTGTGTAAACAAAATACATAGATAAATAAGAAAATAAGCAAATAAGTCAGAATAAAATAACATATCAAATAAATAAATATGTAGATAGATTAAAAACATATACATATATCAAGTATATAAGTATATATCTTGCTACACATACCCCCCTGCAGAAGGGAAATCTCTTGCTGGGATGCCTTAAAAAATTCTTCCGAGGCGCTCCGGTGAGCTTTGGGGCCTACGGAGGCTTGCCACAGGCTCAATCTATGGTGACCACGCCGATGCCTCAGCCCTGGGGCTAGATGCTGGATAGTCACCTATTTAAGTGGTTCACTGAAGCTTGGAGAATTCCAGAAAATGACCAGAAAATGATACTTTATCCCTTTCCGTAATGAATCAAATATCAATATTTTCAGGAAATTCACATAGATTCACCATAGATTCACCATTGAATCTAATGATTTTGAGGTCACTTATTGCTTGTTTGATATTGGGTGGATGGGATGAACATGGCAAACCCAAAGAAATAACGGCAATCCCCAATCATTTCCCACATAACTCTGCCTCCTGCAGCATATACTTGAACTGATTTATAGATACTTATAGTATTTTATAGTATATAATGGATCATGTACTGTATAATGTCATACATGAAAATGTAATGTAATGTAATGTAATGTAATGTAATGCAACGCAGTGTGATGTGATGTGATGTGATGTGATGTGATGTGATGTGATGTGATGTGATGTGATGTAATTAATGTATGTATAAATTATATATATAGACATAGCTTGAGTACTCTTCGAACGGGAAACCATGGTTCCATGTCAAGATAGTGCGACTTGAACATGAATTAGGAGGAAAAGGGCGAAAGAATCTGCAGCTGGTGGTGCGCGCGAGTGCATCCAGGTACTTCATGTGAAGCAAAGTTGCCAGTTGCCCCCAAATCCAGTGATCGATTAATTCAACCTATTTACCACAGCTAATCAACCTATGTTGAGAACACTCTGAAATCGCAGGCCACTCTGGCTGAAACTTGCTTTTGCTTCCGGTCAAACAGCACCGGATCCGGACCTCGCAGCGGTGTGAACAGCTCCGCGCGATGGAGAGCATGGATGAAAAAGAGGCTTGGGCTGTGGTCCCAGGTGCAGAACAGCTGGCGCTACACGTGCCACTCAGCAGCCCTGGTGAAGATGGTGAAATGGTACAAGTCCCACCCCCTGGTTTGGTGAATTTATCACATATTACAATATATACACATAAACGTGACCCATATGTACAAGATTGTACAAGCTGTAAATATGAAAACACATCCCTTTCCGAAGTTCACTTGCAGGTTGCATTTTTTTGCCAACTCTTTATTAGGCAGGATTGGAACCTTCCCGGTGATCCGGGGTACTGTAGACATCCAAAATTCACCACGTCTTTTAGGACCTGAATTATTGACCATATTGGCAGAATATGAAAACACAACTTCCCATGGAGTTTCAAGTAAGCATAGTGATATTTCTCCAGCTCGGTTGATCCATGGGGTTTGCAGTCTGCTAAAACATCCATGGCCCATTTGTGGGTCCGGACCCGAAACGCGGCTGAAATCTAAAGCCGGAAAAAAGAGGCATCAAATCACGCCAAGTCTCCAAAGTTCAACACACATTCCAACACCTAAAGGACCTAAATAGTGTTTAACCAGGCAGAAACAGTATGACACCGGAGAAAACTCAGTCCATCAGCACTCAGCAACTTTCCCACCCCAAAAATGCCACCATTCCAAGATATTCCAAGCACCAATGGCCACCAGAGGTGTACCTTCATCGCTACCACTGGCCTAGTTGGAGTGGCCACCTGGTTCATTTGCAGTCGCATGACCTCGTCCACAGGTGACCAGGGCCATCTTTAGGAAATTTTCGCGGATATTTTGGGGTAAAAACCAAAGTACAGTGGGTAAAAACCAATGGTAAAAAAGTATCGTTTCCTATAGGTTACAGATTTGTGAATGTTTGATCCTTACAGTAAAGCATATAGTAAAACCAAATATTTGCGACCCAGCCAATATAAACCATCCATGCCAACTGCCATCCGCAAGGATCAGCTGTCCTAGCCATCCGTGTGAAGCAGCACCATTGATTGTCCACTTCGAACTTAGTTTGCCATTCCCATCATTGTTGGTCAATATCCTCACTTCTTACTGTAATGGTTCTTGTCCATTGTCCCTACGCGTGTAAACTTTCGTTGCTTGGGACTCTGATTTCTGGTCGCATGCCCATTTTGATCAATTTTTGATCCATATTTTCATATATTTTCTTGATTTGTGTCACTTTGTGTTTGCTAATGCCCCAGTTTATCCCAGAGATGGGACGGATCAGCTATTTCTTCGGAGGCGGTGCGGCGGACGACTTCTTTGCCGGTGGCCGGTCCTTGCGGTGGTACGTGGTGGCTGGCTCGCTGATGTCACCGGGACGAGCGAACTAGTTTCCATGGATTTTCCCAGACTCAACTGACGGTTTTTTGGGTCAGTTTGAGTCATGATATGCTGTTGTTAAGAACTGTTAAGATAACAAATATGTGATGTTTGATTTGTGCGTTGAATACAATTCTTGCTGTCATGATCATCAGACTTGGTAATAGTCAAGCGCATTGGAACGATGATTCCACAAGCAGGATGGAACCGCTGTTTGCAGGCAGAACATCATTTTTGCTTCAGAGCAGATGTGTTGGTGGGTTGACACCAGCGACAAGAGCAAACTGTGATAAACAATGGGAATGGGCTTGGTGCGTTGTGCATCAATTGGGTAAAAACAAAGATATATATATATACATATATATACATATACATGCATATATATATAATACATATATATATATATTATATTATACATTATATACATGCCGTTGGTTCCTCGATTCAGGTTGACCAATCTCTCGACTGAACAGCTCGTCGGACTTAATGGCTCTGTGACCTGGCCGGATCTGGTAGCCGTAGCTGATGGAATGATGAGGATATTATAATATATTATTACAATATTATACGGTGATACAACCAAAGATAGTAAAGGTTAAAGTACAGGTGAATAGAAATGCATAGGAATGCTTTTATGTACACATAGTATATCATGAATCATTCATGAATCAACCCAAAGACCCTGTTAGTTGATGCGTGTATAAGCCTATTTGAGCTTGTGTTGGCTAGGTATCAGGCTTTGAGACTCACCAATATTGTTGGTACAGGATGGTACAGGTATCAGGCTTCATTTGAACTCTGAACAAATCCCTATGGCTCCATTATGCTCCATTATACTATGAATTTCAGTATTATCCCGACCTGGGCATGTTCCCTGATGGTCACCATTTTGCTGAGGTTTATAAGGATCAAAATCTCGCGGGCATCTGGCTGGAAGCGGGAGCTGCAATCGCAATGATCATCACAGCCACCGTGTTTTTGCCGCGCTACATGTCCTTGGGTGCCTTGGTGAAGTGGGCATGGGCGGCATGGAGCAGCACGTGAAAAGCCGGAGCTTCTGTAGCGATTTGATATATGATTTGCATGTTTTGAGATTGGCCGACCCTATACACCAATATGAAACAATATGAAACAATATGAACTAACCAACATTAACTAACATGTCTTTATTTACTTTGCTGGAATGTATTTTCGACCGGTGCTTGTTCGATCGCAATGTGTTGAAACAGGCTGACATTTCCCACAGATGAAACACAGCATTTTCTAGAACCCACATAGAAATGACAGTTCGAACACAACTAAACTGAGACCGTTCTGATGGTGCTGCCTCAAGGATAAAGGAAGGACTTTGAAAGCCTGTTTCAGATATAACTCCAAGGGTTGTCACGCTGACAACTTCCAAGAACTTGCGTGTTTGTTGTAAAAAGGCAATCCGCTCCACACCCTATCCGCCCCATCCATGATACTCTGATAGTGCACAGTGGGATGTGTAGTGAAATCCACAGGCCGCTTTGGGGCAGTGACTTATCGTATCCACGATGTGACACTAAAAATATCATACATTATTTGTTACATTATCATACAATTGAAAACACGAAGTTGTCGAAGTTCTGTCGAAGGTGTTTTTTCTCAACGACCCACGGCTTCCCTTCGCACCGCCAGTGTCAAGGTTTGACCACCACTTCTGGTTTCTTAGGCTGGGCTTGGGGGCAAACCTACTCAGACTCGGGTGTGGACAGATACTGTAGAATAAAAACTCAGAGGAATGACCAGCTTGTCATGGTTTCTAGCAAGATTCTTTGGTGCTTTATCAAAAAAATATAGCATCATCATGGTTCCGACAATTCTGCTTTAAACGTCATTGATCGTATCTATATTTTATTTCATATTATTCATATTCCGTTTCCCTTATATTCCATGGTTTCTTTATTTGAAGATTTTGAAGGCCCTTTTCTCTTTGAATACTGTGCAGTACCCTTCATTTTATGGACCCACGTGGGATGGATCACCGCAACCCACTGCCGCCACCAAGCACAGTTTATTGAGACACGAGATGGGACGGATGGGAAGACGCAAAAACGGAGGATCAAATGATGTCAAATGCCTTAAATCCCCTCCGTGGTATCCTGGCGATTTCAGGTGAGCGATTTGATCTTTTTACCCGAACCATGGGATCTGTTCTTTTCCTGCTCTACTATGTCTTTGTGCTTTGCCCTATTGCACTGTAGCCGGTCTGCAAAGATGGTTCAGATGAATATGTACCCGCAAAACATCGAAAACTGTGGATGTTTCTATGGTTGCAATTGCAAAGACATGTTTTTCCACGCACACTAGCTAAGAGTACATAAGTCACTCGACCAGGACCGAGTTGGTTTGTTTGGAAGTTACTGGACGCTTTTTTTTGCGGGTGTGTTTGATACTCAAAGATATTCTGTTCTGTCTGCCAAGTCACTATGAAATCTATGAGCCCGGGAGACAGCTGTACACAGAAGCCTCACAAAGCTTGCTGTGGCCCACAGCCTTTGACATTGATGTCATGTGGAAATCATGGAAATCATGTGGAGTGGTCAATCCGATCTTCAGGTTTCCCAACTCAGTACTCACATGGTATCAGATGTCATGAAAAGGGATACTCATCCACCCCCCAGCTGCAAATAACAAAGTCCATGGGAGCATGTTGCCCAAGAAACAATCAGGTACACGGGGGCTTTGGCCATTCGACCCTTGGCACTGGATCATCTACAGCTATATTTTGTGTGCCGGATGGTAATCAGCTGCAATGGTGTCCAAGACTTTTGTCATGTGCTTCTCAAAGTTGTCCCATATACATTCGGCGCAAGCAAAACTGTGTCTTGCATAAGCTTGTGGAAGGCAATGTACTGTACGGGTCCCATGAGCCTCCTGTTCCGTGTGAGTAAAAATAGTGATCGCATAAGTATGGCCCAAGAGCGCATTATTAAGAGAAGTTGTGCAACATAGGCTGCACATCGTACCTCTTAGATGAATCTCAACCGTAAACACCGACCAGCCATTTGTAATATGTCATGTTCTCCTTCACCCCATCTCCTATCTGAAACTGTATCCTCCAAAATTATCCAAAATTGCAGTTTTAACATGTTTTAACAGCACACCTCATGAAGGATTGGAATAGGATTGGATTCAGGGGTACCCGGGGTCGCCTTTTCTCAGAGCTCTCAGACACAGCCGCCCAGATATTTCAAGGGGTTCAGCTCAGCCAGGAAATATCTTTGACCTCCAATCGCTGCCCCTTTGGAGCATCAGCGCAATCATTGGCACATTTGGAGCCTGTTATGCCCTCTTTGGTGGATTGAAGGTGTGGTGGGTGTGGGTGATGCCGAAGACCACAACAGGTTTTGGACCTACAGATCTTGAGCATGCTGATAAGCAAGTTCAGCAAATTATCCAAGTTTCAAGATGCCTTGCAAGGATTAGGGGACGAGGGTAAACTCGCGCAAATATCCATTATTTTGTCAAGTTTGTTGCTGGTTTTTAGGTTTGCTCCAAAGGGATGCTTTGAACTCCAGGCCGCTTGGTGCAAAATACTCGAAACAGCAGGTCTCAAAAGTTGTGATCCTTCCAAAGGGAGAAGATTGCAAGATATTGCAAGTTTTCAAAGGGCGGCCTGTGCATTATTTTTGTCGATTTAGGTTTACAGTACTTACGCTTAAGAGACGTTTGACGTCCAGAAGAGTCAAATATAAGCTGTAAATGTGATTCATTGCCAGGCCCGACAGTTCAACATTTGTTGCTTCACATTTATATTATAGTTGCCTGTTTTAGCTGCTTGGATCTTTAAACCCATCGTGATACCAGCATGCTTCATGTGTTTCTGTTACCATCAAGGGTCAGGTGTCAATGAACGAACTTGCAAAAATCCTCAAATATTGTTAGACAACACTCCAGTTACAACCCCAAATACCCAGTTAAGAAACTCCACGGATAAAACTCCTGGAGGAGATAATGTCTTCTGAAAACCAACATTGAGTTGGCTCCAGCATGCCCTCTATGTCACGGGAATATAAGACCCCTCGAAAAGTCCCCTCCAAACAAATAGGGCCTTATTGAGTGTATTCTTGCTACCATCAACCCTCAAGAGATACGCAAACATACACAGAATAACCACTATGATCTTGTATATAATTGTATGTATGCATACATAATACGTACAAGTAGTACCCAGGCAAGCCGGGGGCGGAAGTTTCAAAATGGAAACGCCTATAGCCTATAGAGCGGAACAAAGACTGTGCCTATAGGTTGCTGGCAGGCTTGACGTCGCATTCCGGTGCCATCTCTTTTGAAGGTTGGATCTTTTCTCATTTCATCTGGTCTCATTGCATCGCAGCTTCTCTTGGAAATTACGCATTCCATCCCATTGTCGCCGCAGCCTGTGTCATCTCATCTCACCTCACCTCATCTCATCTCACCTCATCTCATCTCATCTCATCTCATGTCTTCTCTCCTTTTCTCAGCTCTTCTCAGCTCTTCACCGCTCTTCTCATGTCCGGTCGTCTCAACTCATCCCGTCTCATCCCGTCTCATCTCATCTCGGCTCTTCTCACAACTTTCTCAGCTCTTCGCAGCTCATGTCAGCTCATCTCATGTCTTCTCATCTCTTCTCTCCTCTTCTCACATCTTCTAAGCTTTTCCCGTCTCTTCTCACATCTTCTCAGCTGATCTCAGCTCTTCTCACCTCATCTCAGCTCTTCTCAGCTCACTCTCAGATCATCTCAGCTCTTATCGGGCCCAAAACCTGCTCCAAAATCGAATCACGGCGCCAAATCCACAAGAAGATTCAAAAAGTACGATTTTGAAGCTTCTTAAAAGCAAATTTAAAAGAAACATGGAAAGCGCCAAAAACGAGAAAAGTCATCAAAAACAAATCGACGCAACTTTGGCGGAACCATTCCAATGCGATTTGCAAGCAGCAAGTTGCAAAAGACCATGGAACATCATGGAACTACATGCGCAACAGCAACATTGAGCAACAGTGACGCAGACACCACAACGCGTTTGCAAGCGGCGAGTTGCAAAAGACCATGGAACTACGTGCGCAACAGAAACGCAGAGCAACATTGATGCAGCCATTCCAATACGAGTTAGCAAGCGGCGAGTTGCAAAAGACCATGGAACTACGTGCGCAACAGAAACGCAGAGCAACATTGATGCAGCCATTCCAATACGAGTTAGCAAGCAGCGAGCTGCAAAAAACCATAGAAGTACATGCGCAAAGGCAACGCAGAGCAACTGTGACGCAGCCACTCCAAAGCAACGTCGGCAAGACAGAAGCTTCTCCTGGCCAAAGCCTGCTCCAGAACTGGATCTCGGCGCCAAAGCCAAAAAAAAGTATGATTTTGAAGCTTTTTAAAACAGCGTTTAAAAGGAAAATTAAAGGCGCCAAAAACGATAAACATCCGCAAATCTCCTTGCACAACAAGCACGCATTTCCTGCGAGCCTTCCCTCAAAATACTGAAAGTTGAAGATATGAAAACGAAACGAAGCTTTCGTGCGAGACGACGTCCCCACAAATGAAAGTTGAAGATGTGAAAACGAAGCTTTCGTGCGAGACGTCCCTCAAAAACTGCAAGCTGAAGATGTGAAAACGAAGCTTTCGTGCTAGATGTCCCTCAAAAAGTGAAAGCTGAAGATATGAAAGCGACGCATTCGTGCGAGACGTCCCTCAAAAAGTGAAAGTTGAGGATGTGAAAACGAAGCTTTGGTGCCAGATGTCCCTGTGAAAGCTAAGCTTTCGCGCGAGGCATCCCTCAAAAAGTCAAAACTTTAAGAAATTAAGATGTGAAAACGAAGCTTTCGTGCAAGACGCCCCTCAAAAAGCGAAGATGTGAAACCGAAGCTTTCATGCAGGACGTCCCTCAAAAACTGAAAGCTGAAGATGTGAAAACCAAGCTTTCGTGCGAGACGTCACTTAAAAAGAGAAAGTTGAAGAATGTGAAAACGAAGCTTTCGTGCGAGACGTCACTTAAAAAGAGAAAGTTGAAGAATGTGAAAACGAAGCTTTCGGGCGAGACTTGCTGTGACACTTCTTGGCTGTGAGGCGTCTTTGCTGTGAGGCTTCTTTGCTGTGAGACTTCTTTGCTGTGAGACTTCTTTGCTGTGAAACTTCTTTGCTGTGAGACTTCTTTGCTGTGAAACTTCTTTGCTGTGACACTTCTTTGCTGTGAAACTTCTTTGCTGTGAGACTTCTTTGCTGTGAGGCTTCTTTGCTGTGAGACTTCTTTGCTGTAAGATTTCTTTGCTGTGAAACTTCTTTGCTGCGGGGCTTCTTTGCTGTGAGACTTCTTTGCTGTGAGACTTCCTTGCTGTGAGGTTTCTTTGCTGTGAAACTTCTTTGCTGCGTGACTTCTTTGCTGTGAGATTTCTTTGCTGTGTGACTTCTTTGCTGTGAGGTTTCTTTGCTGTGAGACTTCGTTGCTGTGAGACTTCTTTGCTGTGAGGTTTCTGTGCGGTGAGACTTGTTTGCTGTGAGACTGTGAGTTTTTTTGCTGTGAAACGCCGTAACTTGGAAGTATAGACTTCTAAAAAACTTCCTTTGATCAGAGGTTTTTTGGGCCATTATATTCGAAGGGTGCAGCTTTAGAGAATGGTCAACCAACAACGCAGGCCGTGGCAGTTTCCGACTGCCTCAATGGCATTGGTTTGCTCATTGTGGGTGGCTTGGGTCATTGTTTATGCGGGCCCTCAGAAAACGCATAGCTTGGAAAATCAATGGGTTTGCGGAAGTCATCAATTTTTAGATCATGTAGATTGGGGATGGTTTGATGTGTGCAATCCTTTTTGCAACGTGATGCTAGCGGATCTAATGATCCTCTTGTGGGGGTTGTGGTAGGCAGGTGGAGTTTTGAGGATTTGGAACAGGCGTTGTAAGGGGGTGTGGGGCAATGCCGTGAATCCAGTGGGATCTTCTGGTGGCAACTTCCCCTGAAAGACGGCGCACGAATGCGGCCCAGGCATCTGGGTGCCAGCAGCTGCGCTTTATCAGCTGGGTGGTGTTTCCGATCTTTTCCATGAACCTGAAGTTTTGAAACCCTTGGTGGAGCACAGTGTCCTTGCACCCTGGCATGTGATCCTTGGTGAGAAGTCAGCCGGCTGAGAGGAGCACAAGGTATCACTGGCAGCGTTCAGTCTGCACTATTTCAATATTATTATTGAGGTCAGATTGAAATTATACCGTTCCAATGTTCAACGAGTCGAACATTTATGTTTTGAAGTGCCCTAACAAAGGTGAAACCAAGCAGGAAACTGAGAAATGGGCGAGTCTGGCCTTTTAAATTAAAGTACTCAGGGATCCTTGCAGACCAACCCCAAATTGGGACTTTCTCACCCAATCTAATGGGTGCACAGTGTACTGATGCTTGACTTTCCTGTGTGCATGTAAAGTATTTGAGATATACCTAGCAGAAGTGCACCCATTTTGTATATATATATAGACAGCTCATATAAATTTAAGCATACACACCATATACATGTATTATACATACACACATGCCAATGTTACAAGCGTTTTCCCTATCAGCAGGGTTAACCCTCCCGAGCCACACCAGTCAGCCCAGGAACTTCAGTGGTTTGTTCCTCACCAATGTCACTTGGCTGTGATGGCTGGATGGTCCCATTCCCCTGTTGGTTGATGATTATGGGGAATTATACTGTATACTACCCAAAATATTGGGGATTATCAAAATCCATGATGGGAATCCCTAGTAACTTGCAAGGTGGTGGGGACCCTTGGGGTTCAAAACTCTTGGTAGCCGAAACTAGTCCAAGTGTCGAGTCACTGGAATTGTGGTCATTGTTTTTCCACGCGTTTTACCTTTGGCAAAAATCCATGAAACATGCAGAGCAGGGGCCAGGGGATTTGGCTCATCTTTGAGACAGGATTGAGGCAAATCCGACATGCACGATGAAGGGGTTGCCGGGCTGCCTGTGGGACCATACAATGTCATCCAGACATGTTTAAAGATGTAGGTGTAGGGTTCACCCCAGATAGAAAGGGGCACAAGCCAAGGCTATAAACCACCCGCCGCTGAGGTTTACTACTGGTCAACCAATCAGGTCATCGTTCAGCGAGCCTTGGCCGCTCGTAGTCTAGCGGATGGTCAGAAGGGCGTTCTCTTCGCGGCATCGATGTGACTGGGACGCAAAGGCCAAGGGGTCACTCGGAAATGGAGGGATTTATGATATTGCACTTACATGTGAAAAATGAAGATTCAAGGGGCATGTACTGGGGTACAATGAGGTTTGTAATTAACCAGGATTATGGGTCCGTCTTAACCAATGTGATAGTTCGAAACTACATTGAAACATGATGATAAACATGCGATTTTGAGATTACAAATTTTGAAAGGGCCGCATGTGCCTTGGAAAATGTGATTGGAACTTGGAACTTCACCGCGACCTCAGTGGAATCAGCCCGTAGTGGACTTGTTACTGTTTATTTCTGGAGTGAAGCATGTATATATATATATAAGATTATAAAAGTGATTTGCCCAGATGTATACGCCATGGCCAAACATTGAAATGGGGGTCAATGAATTTGAACCACATTCGATTGGCTATGGGTCAAAACTCACGACCCCGAAATTGGATAAGATACAACGAACATGATGTTGGCATAGAGATGCATAGAGTGGTATAGACTTTCTGGACACATTTTTTGGGACGAGAATAGAACTGGTGCTCTTGAGTACCCCTGCCGGTGCAGATGTTGTTCTTGACAGGTTGCCATGGCAATGCCACCCTTGGGTGCGGGCCTAGTGGGGTTTTACCCGTTTCTAAGTTTCTACTTGGTTCGCTCTTGAGCGTGTTTGACCCCAACCTAGATCCCCAATTTGGCTGTGTTGAAAATCCTGCCAGCTTAAGACTAAGAGGAGTGATAATGCCAGTTTCACGATGGTTTATGTGTAAAAATGTATGCATACCGCAGCTTTCTTGCTTCCCTCAACCACCCTCCCTTTCTTTGGGGGCAGGTTGGGGGTGACTTGCTATGGGTGTGTGTCTAGTGGGGTTTTACACGTATTCTGGTTGGTTCGCAAGTTGATCCCCAACTTGGCTGCGTTGAAAATCATGCCAACTTGAAAAAATTACAATTCTACTCCCCAAACAGTGTATCCACACTGAGGGGTTCTTACGGTAGGTGTTAAGGCCCGGTGTTCAATCCAGGTTGTAATTGTATCCGAAGCGTCCGGCATTTTCCTGTAAATTACCGCGCGCAATGCCTCTTGTGATATGTCCATGTGCATTTCGACTGCGCAGGCTCGCACAAAACGATGTCCCCGGAGGTGTCCCCGGTCGTTTTTCCTGTAAATTTCCATACAAAATGGCTGTTGTACTTTGTCCATGTGCATTTCGACTGCGCAGGCTCGCGCAAAACGATGTCCCCGGAGGTGTCCGCGGCCATTTTTCCTGTTCTGCATGTCAGGTGCGCGGATGACACGCACAAATCATACAAGTAATCCTGATCTGCCAGGCATTTTTGGTTTAGGAAAACGGCGTGTTTGTCAAGGGTTTTGAGCCCAACCTTAAAGCCTTAGTGGGCTTACGGGGAGCCATGGAGAGGGCCCAATCAGTGCCTTTGGATGATCGAATGGTTGGCAGTTGGCAACCCGTTTTGGCCCCAAAAAGTTCGAGATGAATGCAAGTTGCAAGCTTCTAGGCCTTCTGCACTACCCGTAGATGGTGGCTGGAGTGAAAAACCTGATCAAACCATAGCTGGGGGAACCGTTCAGTTTCATCAATCGTCAGCAGAATCTTCTGGGAAGGGACGTGGAGGAGGAGCTTGTGACGGCCCAGGGACTCCATATCCTACAGAGCAGGAATATGGTGAGATGAGGACTGAGGGACGGATGCCTGGGTGTGATGATCCGGTTTTGTCGCAAGGCCGTGTCAAATCTGCTGGAACTAGTGGCATGGAAGAAAGCACAGATGGTTTGCAACGTGCTCTAGAAGGTGAACTTGTAGAGTTTCTGAGGACTCAAAATTCGAAGCTAATGCAAGAGTTAGCGTGTCTCAAGGAACAACTGCAGTGTGTCGGCGCAAGCCGGTTCAGGGGTGGCTTCTTCACCATGGTCTGCTGTGGATGGAACACCAGTTGAAAGTTCAAAGGGCAATGGAACTTTTCAGGCTGAGCATCATGGTAGAGGTGGAAGTAGAACTCCTGGGCCTAGAACTTGTGAACATGCAGTTAATCCTGAGGCTTGTGAAAAAAGGAATCCAATCCGGCTCACTCCAAATGGGACCCGAGTGCCTGAAGGTCCTCCGCCGGCTGATGAGTCGATGTTGCCGCCAATCCCTCCAATCCCAACAGCTGCCGCTTGTGGACGGGACCAGTTTTGTCAGCAATTTGTATGACACATGTGAGTCAAAGCCATGTGTGAACAATGGTCAATGGTGACATGTTGTGGAACCCCCAGGGTGACCGAAAAACTGGGCATGAACTGTTGACAGCTAGCGAAGCAAAACAAATGTGGCTTGAGCGGGAGGTCCAGTCTCTCAAAACTGCTTTGAATCGGGTATCAGTTCCTACTGACTGCGTTTCAACAATCTGGATACTGCGAACGGTGGTTTTGAAGGGAAACTTGGTTTCATGCTTCGGAAGTGTCACATGCAGCTGCTGCCAATCGTCCGACCTCTGATGATCGAGCCCCATCTGGTGGATGTGGAGAAGTGTCTCTTCATGATCCGGCCTTGCATGGTGGAAGTGGGGACGTATCTGTTCATGATCGGGCTTGCAGGGCGGTTCACTCAGTACCTGAAGGTGTTCGGGCTGGGTTTATGCATGGGGATCATCGTGGAAGTGATCGGGCCTTCGAATTGCATGGAGCAGATCCTCATGGAGATCGGGCTCAGCATCTACGTCGTGCACAACTTTGCGAAGATCGGGCTCAGCAGTTGTTTGGAGATCTTCCTGGACTCGGTCGGGCTCAGCATGTTCATGGGGACTTTTTGAAGGTGATCGGGCTCAGCACGTGCATGGTGATCTACCTCAACTTGATCGGGCTTTGCATGGTGGTGCTATGGCGTTCCCTGGGCTTCATGGTCTTCAACAAGATGGGCGTCTTCATGGTGGAGCGCAAGGGCAAGGAACTATGGGTGTGGCTCCAATGCCGGCATCGTGGGAGTCGTCTGGAGGAGGAAGTGGAGGAAAAACGGAGCTAATGGTGCTTCGTCGCTGGAGTTTGGCGATTGGCTCTACCTATGTGGCCCAATCATGAGGGATTTGCCTCATGTGGCTGGGAGGTGGTGGGATGCTACGGTGCGCCAAGCTCATGCCTTCTACTTGGAATGGAAGGGACTATGTCCTCTACAACGTGTTCAACTTTGCCCACGCCTCCCTGATGAACTGTTGGAAAGCTGCTTCACCAGAACGGAGCAGAGAGCCGTTACCTTGTTGCTCAGGGCAGTGAGGTGAGCGCAGAGCAACAGCAAGAGTTGGTGGTGGATAGAGATCTCAGCAGCACGGCAATTCTCTTCCACCTCTACGTTAGACATCAACCTGGTGGGCCTGGAGAAAAAGCAATCCTCTTGGGGCAGTTCACAACTTTGCAGAAGGCGTCTTCGATGCAAGAGCTGGCTTCGTCTTTGAGGACCTGGCGGCGACACTTTGCAAGGGCTCGTGAAGTTGATGCAAGCTTACCTGATGGAGTGCTTCTCATCAAGGCACTTGAAGCTGCGGCTGTCCAAGTTGCCAAGGAGGACTCTCAAGCAGCATTCAGGCTTTCAACAAGCCGACAATTGACCAACGTCCAACGGAACAGTCAATCTGGAGCTTTAGTCAATGTTTGTTGGCTGAAGCAGAGACGTTGAGTTTGCTGAAGGCTTCTTCTACAACGACCACCAATGCGAGCACACCAGTGCGCCTCAAACAGATGGATGCGGAAGCATCACAAACTTCACCTCAAAAGCCAGGCACTCCTGCCAGCACTGGCAACAAGTCCGGAAAAGGACAAGCCATTCCAATGTCAGAGCAACCATGCAAGTTTTTCCGAAGTGACACTGGCTGTAAGGCCGGAAGAAGCTGCAAATGGTCGCGCTCTTGGGATGGGGTGGAGGACAAAAACAGCAGGTGCTGGATCTGCGGCGGCAAAGATCATCGCAAGTCTAATTGCAAGATCAAGGGCAACGGCAACAAACCTCCATCCAACGAGTCAGGTTTGGGGGGAGGACGTGGTGGGAATCAAAATGCCGCCATCAAAGCAGTTGTCAAGCAGGCTTCAGTTGGAAAAGGTCATGATGGTTCAGCTACAAGCTCAACAACTGATGCAACCACCTCTCAGCCGAGCGCTGATGGTCCAGGATTGGGTGCTGAGGGCAATGGGGCTTTATCTAGTGCAACCTCGGAGGTGGAAAAGGGGGGGAGCTCCAGCTGCCAGTCCTGTGACCACGGAACTATTGGCGGAAGCCACTCAGTTGCTGAAGTCTCTGCGTATGCCCAACTTGAAGGTGATGCGGCGGTCAAGCATTGAGCCATATGCTCAAATTGTGCTGCTAGACAGGTGCAACACATGGCCTACGTCCTGCAGCTTCTGAAGAAGAATGGCAGTCTGCAGAAAGCACTCAGGTGATGTTGGCAGATGGTGTCACGGAAAGCCTCCATTTGAAGCCTGGCACCAAAGTCTTGCTTTCACATCCTCTTCTCAGTCCTGCTGCCGCCTCATGGATTGTCCCACTGGGTTGTTTGAACGAACTCAACTACAAGTTGGAATGGAAGGACCACATGTGCCACCTCTTCACCAAGTCCGGAGATAAGATCGATGTGGAACTTCACAACGGATGCCCATGTGTTGCTCATGACCTTGGAGCAAGACTGCTGATTGTCTTGGAACAACATCAACTACAGCAGGAACTGAAAAAGAAGCCTTGAAGTCGATCTTGACTATGGGTGCCGCCGGTCTTGGCGATAACATGAGCATCGAAATGGCAATGCTTGTCAAGCTCAAGGAAGTGATGCCGACCTTGCCTGATGATTTGGCGTTGAAGTTGGTCCCAGATCTTTCAGTGCTCACGGACCCCTACATCGGCTTGAAGCTTCCATGGAATCGCAGAAAGCGAAAGAGACTCATGATGGCAAAGAATGTGATCACCCACATGTACGGTGGACCTGATGCCCAGTATTGGGAGCTGCGATTAGCCAATGAGCACACTGAGGTGGTGTGCGTTGACCTGGAAGCTCCAACGGCTGCCAATGCATTGGATGAGGCAACTTTTGCATTTCTGCTCTCACTGTGCGCTACTTGGTGGGCCTCCATGCAGAACTACAAGCGCACTCAGGTTTCAAAACGATGATGGTCCACCTGTCCTTCGAACAGAAGATCACCCGTATGGTTTGCCATCACTGACCCCACAGCAAGCATAATTGGTCACCAATGACTCTATCTTGTGGCTGAGGTTGATGCTGATGTACATCCTCTGTGAAGAAGTGCGGCCGAAAGAACAAGCCCAAACAGCATTTCGTTTTGAACAGCCACAAGATCCAGCGGAATACCGCAACCAAAAGGACGTGCTGGAACATCAGAACATCAGTACTTCTCAATGTGGAGGACCCAGGAGTGGAAAAGCTTTCAACAAGCTTGCAGTGCCAAGCTGATCTCATTCGACCAAGGGCCTTTTGGGTATCAAAAACGAAAACCAACCACATTGGCCTTGATCAATTTGGATGAGATGACTCAGCTACAAGATGTCCGAGGACGTGGCACTGAACCTGAGGTTGCTCCACCACAGTCAATGCGCGAAAGATGTGCTCGTTCCAAAACTTGGGCAGCATGGGCACCTGGTTTGAAGGCTGCAGTAGCTGAAGCGATCAGCAGATGGATCCGCCGTGAAGCGCCTCCTCGTGAACAGCCTGATGGATTGACTGGTGCCATGATGGCCAACTACGAGATCAGACCAGTTGGCGTTGGTACTGTTGCTCTTCAACAATGGAAGCAGCACTATTTGCAAGATCATATGCCAGCTCGTCGAGATTGCAGCCACTGTGTGCGTTCTCAAGGCCGAAGCCGAGCACATCGACGTGTTGTCCATCCTGAAGCTTTTGCTTTGAGCTTGGACATGTCTGGAAGGATGACTGGTGGAAAAGATCAAACTCCAGACACTTGCAAGTACTTCTTGGTGTGTTGCTACACGTACCCTGCGAACAAGAAGGAGAAACCTTTGCTACAACGGCCAGACCAAGACGAAGAGGAAGATCATCCTCTACCAGGCCTGGATGACCCTATTTTATCCAGTGATCCTCAAAATCAACAACCAGGAGATGATCAACAACCGCAACAACTTGATGACCAAGGTCAACAACCAGTGGGCCCAGAAGCTCCAAATGCAGATGCTTTCCCAGCAGCTGTTGCGCAAGAAGAGCCTGATCCACTTCAAGAAGAATCGGTGCCTGACATCGTTGAAGATGCCGACGTGAGGTCAGCCTATGGTATGCACGACACATGGATGCGCCTCATCAATGAGTCCAAGGATGTCACTGTCCGCAACCTCACTTTTGCGGAGCCCATCGCGAACAAACCGAGATCTATGCTTGTTTGCGCTCTTTGTGCTGCCCAGTGTATCGGATGCACAGTGATCGTGCACGTGAATTCCTGGCTCGACCTGTCCATCAATGGTGTCTTGGCCGTGGCATCGTTCAAACTATGACTCCGGGCAGTGCATTCAAAACAAATGGCAGAGCACAATGAAGTTGGGATGATCAAAAAAGGTGTCCGCACTTTGATCTCTGCCCATGCGTGCCCTTTGGATAGATGGCCCCTTGCAGTTCGACATGTGGGTGAACGGCGTCTTCGCAACCAGCTCAACCCAGCGGATGGCCTGTTGGAAAGCTTCTGAGGTTTGGTTCAAAAGCCTATGCCCTGAAGAAAAGCTGGCCAGACCGCTACGTTCAATGGCGTGATGGCCGTGAAGAAGTTGTTGTGTGTGGCCCTGCAGATGGATCTTCAATCACTACAACAACGTACTTTGTCAAGTCCACTGCAACGAACATGTGCTTCTATACGGATGATGTTGTGATCCCGGCTGATGATGTCATGTTGGGTCAGCATGCAGCTGATGCTGCTGGTCCCGGGGGAGAAGCTTTGCCATATCTTCCTGAACGTGATGTTTCGCCAGCTCAACCTCAGTTTCGTGATGGTCTTCCAGCACGGCGGTTGTGATCCAAAACTGCTCCGCCACCTGCAATTTCTACTTTGTCATTGTTGCACATTGAGGGGGAGAAGCGCATCCTTGAAAAGTTTGGCAACGTCTTTGAGTTTGCGCTGCCGCCTGATGATGAAATCCCCTCTGAAGGTTCATGGACGCTGGAAACTACGCTTTCACCTGAACCACCTCTACCTCAAGAACCAGTTCAAGAGGATCATGATGCTCCGCTACCAGGGCATGATGATGAAAAGGATGGTGATGGGGGGCAAGATGAATATCCAGGGGTCAATGATCGATGGGAGGAGGAACCAAATGCGGAGGAGGATTTGGGGGAGGTGCCTAACAGCAGAGATGGTGGCTCAAGCTCTGCGGCCTCACAGATTGCTCTTGTAAGAATGACAAAGATGCAAGCCCTCCAAACCATCCATGACAATGTATCGGACTATATACATGATTGAGGAAATCAGCAAGATCACCGGCACTTCTCCAGAACAGATGTGGTGCTTTCCTGTACTCAACAAAGCTCTGGTTCGTAAGGTTGAAGTCGAAGAACAGACTCAACAACTTGTGGAGGAAGTTCAAGCTGAAGAACAACTACAGCTCGCCAATGAGTTCTTGGTCACCAAGACTGTCAGCAACAAAGAGGTCCGCGAGAACGTTGCGGATTGGACTGAATCCATCAAGGCTGAGTACGAGCAGCTTGCTGTCAACAAAAAGGGTGTCAAACCTATGTCAAGGTCTCAACTGCAGAAGATGGCTGATGAGCAGGGCAGAACCTTGGAAATTCTTCCTGCAAAGATGGTTCGCACGCGAAAAGCTGGAACTGGAGCTTATCGCTCAAGAGCAGTGGTGTGTGGCAACTACCAAACACCAAATGATGACAATACGTATGCTGGTGGGGCCGATGGAACTCAGATCCGAACTATGCTGAGGATCAGTGCACAATATCGTTGGCGAGCAGCTTCTACTGACATCCGCACAGCGTTTCTCAACGCACCAAGACTCGATGACTCCAGGCTGATCGCTATGGAGGTGCCTCATGTCTACAAGCTGCTGGGACTGGCAAAGCCTGATGAAGTATGGCTCATCGTCCTGGCAATGTATGGACTTCAAGCTTCACCACGTGACTGGTGCTTGCATCGTGATGCCACTCTTCCTACGTTGAAATGGACCAGGAACGGGCCTAGTGGATTGCTGACCGGAAGCTCTGAAAGAACCAGAGATGAAAACGTCTGGTGCCTTGAAGAGCTGGATGAATCCGGTTATGTTCACTGGAATGGCTTAATGTCTGTCTATGTCGTGAGGCAGTTCATGGTGCGTTGCGAGCTCTTTCTGAAGTTTGACTATGTCTTCTGTGGAATGGGCTGGTGTTGACAAGCCTCTCAAATACTGTGGCTTTGAAGTCTCTGAGGATGCCAACGGCAATGGATTTTTCATGCCAACCAGCACATGTATTGAGCAGGAGATGTTGCAGCGATGGAACATCAACGGCGGTGTTGAATATCCTCACTTTAAAGTTGCTGAGGATCAAGAAGTTGAAGAAGACCCAGATCTGGGTGATATCAAAACAGCTCAGGCTTTGGCTGGATCGTTGTTGTGGCTGAGCTCTCGTACAAGACCTGATCTTGCCCATGGAGTCGCAACCATGAGCCGACTGATGACCAAAGCTCTAATCAAAGCCATTCAGATCGGCACAACGTTGATGAAGTATGTGAAAGGCAGCCCTGGTGTTGGATTGCGTTACACTACGAATGTGCCTGATGATTGGGGTGTCCATGGTCAGCTGAAGGTAAAGAGACGCGATTTGCTGCTGGAGATCTTCTGCGACACCGCTTGCTCAGCAGGCTCTGGTCACAGGAGCATTCAAGGCATTGTTGTATGTCTTGGTGGTCAACCGATATGTTGGCAGACAAGCCACAACAGCCTTTTTGTCACCCACAGTACGGCCGAGGCAGAAATGGTCCGCTACTGTGAATGTGAAGGCCTGATCGCAGGCAAAGCAGCAGAAGCATTCGTGAAAGAGCTCACTGGTGTTACAGCTGTGAAAAAGGTCATCTATGGTGACAACATTGCAGCGATTGGGCTAGCCAATGGTACTACCTCTTCTTCATGGCGTACCAGGCACTTGCGTATCCGAGCAAGTCTTCTCAAAGAAGCCCTTGATGAAACTGATGCAGCTGGTGGCCAATGGAAGTTGATCCACGTTCGTGGCCTTGATCTAGTTGCGGATGGATTTACAAAGCCTCTTTTTGGAGCTGCGTTCAAGCGATTCTTGGAGAACTTGGGCATGAACATTCCGTTCTTGCGGGCTGAAGATCCTGAGGTGCGTGCAGCTCAGATGCGAAATCTTGGCAGCCGAGAACGAGTTCATGCTGGCGCAGCTTCTGCATGAGCTTTCTGGTTGGTCAGGCGATGCTGACTGAAGCCACAGCTCTTGAGTTGAAGAGCGAAGGTGATGAAGCTGATCCGTTATGGATAGCGGCAGTGGTGCTGATGATCCTTGGGGCAATCTATGCAGGCAAGTTAGCTGTGATGTCAGCGATGTGTTGCCTGAGACGATTGCAGTGGTTCAAAGAGCTTCCTGCAGCTGTCGCAAATGATGGTGATGCATCATCAAGCTCCGCTACCAAAAATGATGATGTGAGATCAAGTTCTATGCAGCGGTCGGGCACTTCGAATGCAGCTGGACCTTTGAGCAGTTCTAGCCCTGAGCAGGCTGTGGTTGCTGGCCCTGTGCAGGCCGTGTCAAGCGATGGTCCAGGGCAGGCCACTCGCTCTCCTTGCAGATCTGCGGCTGCTGTGGCGTCTTCGAGCGGCGCTGAATCTGGCCCTGTGCAGGCCTCTACTGCTGCTGTGGCGTCTTCGAGCGGTGCTGAATCTGGCCCTCGGCAGGCCTCTACTACTGCTGCTGCGGCGTCTTCGAGCGATGCTGGATCTGGCCCTGAGCAGCCCTTGCTGCTGACGTATCTGGCCTTGAGCAGGCCCTGCGCGCTGTGGCGGCGATTTCCGGGCGAGCTGTTGCGGATGGTGTTAGCCTTGAGCAGGCTATGCGGCAGCATGCAGCTGGAGTGAGCGAGGCATTGCGGGTCGGGGGCCGGTCTGTAACAGACTTGCACAACCCATGGAACTTGTTTCAACATGAAAATAGAGGCAAAGGATGGTCGCCGGCTAAAATGGCCTGTATGTACACGAAGTGGCGACAACATCCGAGGGATAAAATGCCTTGAGCCTAAGAACCAATTTTAGGTTCCTTTTTTTTGTTTTGAAATGCAATTCATGTTGGCTGGGTGCCAAGAATTCAACTCCAAGATCGTGAAATCACGATTGGGGGAATCTGTCAGGTGCGCGGATGACACGCACAAATCATAGAAGTGATCCTGATCTGCCAGGCATTTTGGTTTAGGAAAACACCGTGTTTGTCAAGCCTGTAAATTTCCAGACACAATGGCTCTTGTGCAATGTCCGACTGCATTTCGACTGCGTGGGCTCGCACAAAACGATGTCCCCGGAGGTGACTCCGGCCATTTTTCTTGTAATTTTCCATGCAAAATGGCCCTTGTACAATGTCCGTCTGCATTTCGACTGCGTGGGCTCGCACAAAGTGTGCTTCCCGGTCTTGGGATCGGTCTTCCTCCTCAACATCCTCCTCCTCAACGTCATCATCTTCCTCCTCAACATCAACATCATCATCTTCCTCTCCTCGCAATCATCATCATCGTCGTCGTCGTCGTCGTCATCATCATCACCCTCACCATCATCATCAACATCGCCATCAGCATCACCATCAACATCATCGTCAACATTAATTACCATCATCACCCACATTAATTAACATCATCATCAACATTATAATTAATACATTATCCTTTTACTCCCCCCACACTGTTTGGGGTTTCTTGTCGGGATAATGAGGTGATGAATCCCTTGTAACAACCCGTAGCCATTTATTCTCCATTCATGCCAAACGGCAAGTCGTGGTTCAAACCCCCGCATTTTATCAGTGGCGTATGAAAGACCTGTAAATTGCGTCGTAAATCACCGGATGTCATCAGAACGAACCTCGCCATGCCGATTCCTCGCCCAGGAAAGTGGTGGGTTTTATTTTTTTGTGCCTTCCGGGTACCATCGGACATTTGGCCGCAAAGTCTTTTCCGGCTGAGACCTCAACTGTTAAAGTAGCTGGAACTGACCGAATTAAGTTGGCTGATTGAAAAAAGCATTAATTACTTTTTTTTTCCCCACATCTTTGTGTGGGGTTCTTGTTTTTGGTTCTGTATCCCGCCGTCCGCCTCCGCCTCTGCCTCATCTTTGTCACACACACACGCACCATCTTTCACACACAGCTTTGTCACACACCATCTTTCACACACAACTTTGTCACACACCATCTTTCACACACACACACAACTTTGTCACACACCATCTTTCACACACACACAACTTTGTCAGACACCATCTTTCACACACAACTTTGCACACACACACACACAACTTTGTCACACACAACTTTGCCACACACACACACACTACCTTTGACCAACCACCATCTTTCACACACAACTTTGTCACACACACAATTTTGTTACACACCATCTTTCACACACAACTTTGTCACACACACAACTTTGTCACACACACACACAACTTTGTCACACACCAACTTTCACACACAACTTTGTCACACACCATCTGTCACACACAACTTTGTCACACACACACAACTTTGTCACACACCTCCTTTCACACACAACTTTGTCACACACCGGTGACGCCGCGGCACTTTGCGTGGCAGGCGTGGCGTGGCAGGCGTGGCACTTGTGGCACTGGGCTGGATTTGGTGGCGCGCTTGGGGCCTATAGTCGCCGCGGCACTTTGCGTGGCAGGCGTGGCACTTGGCGACATCCACCATTGTTTTGCGTGGCAGGGGCCGCGCTTGGTGACATCAACCTTCCGTTTGCGTGACAGGCATGGCACTTGTGGCACTGGCTGGATCTGGTGGCGCGCTTGGGGCCCATTAGTCGCCGGTGGCACTGTGGCACTTTGCGTGGCAGGCGTGGCACTTGGCGATGTCGACCTTCGTTTTGTATACTGGTGTCGCACTTGGCGACGTCGACCTTCGTTTTGCGTGGGAGGCCTGGCGCTTGTTGACATCGACCTTCGTCTTGTGTGGCAGGCGTGGCACTTATGGCACTGGGCTGGATCTGGTGGCACGCTTGGGGCCCGTTACTCGTCGCGGCACTTTGCGTGGCAGGAGTGGCGCATGGCGACATTCACCTTCGTTTTGCGTCACAGGGGTGGCACTTGGTGACATCGACCTTCGGTTTGCGTGGAGGGCTGGCACTGGGCTGGATCTGGTGGCGCGCTTGGGGCCCGTTAGTCGCTGGTGACGCCGTGGCACTTTGCGTGGCAGGCGTGGCACTTGCTCCGTTTTGCGTGGCAGGCGTGGCACTTATAAGTTATATGGCACTGGGCTGGATATGGCAGTGGCACGCTTGGGGCCCGTTAGTCGCCGGTGACGCTGCGGCACTTTGCGTGGCAGGCGTGGTCCACCTTCGTTTTGCGTGGCAGGCGTGGCACTTGGTGACATCGATCTTCGTCTTGTGTGACAGGCGTGGCACGCTGGATCTGGTGGCACGCTTGGTGCCCGTTAGTCGCCGGTGACGCCGCGGCACTTTGCGTGGCAGGCGTGGCACTTGGCGACGTCGACCTTCGTTGTGTGGCAGGCGTGGCGCTTGCATGGACCTTCGTTTTGCGTGGCAAGCGTGGCGCTTATGGCGCTGGGCTGGATCTGGTCGGTGGCACGCAACTTTATCACACACAATTCGTTCACACTCATACACAACTATTTCACAACTTCCTCATGCACAACTCTGCCACATACAACTTTTGTACTTATCGATCCTCCACCACCTCCATTTGTCTTTCCTCCCTTCCCCGTCCCACTTCAACTTCTGCTTCTGATTTTTGGAAGAAATTGACTCGTGGCGTTATCCGGTCCTTTAATTCTTGACGCTTTAAAGCGAGAGACCATGCATGCACTCATCAAATGCAGCATGTGAAGTCTGTGTCCTGTGTTCATACCCAATTTCACTGAAACTCATTCGGAGGATTGCTTCTGGTCCGACGGAATGCCAGCATTTCGCGCAATGGAGAACCCTTCACCGTCACATGGCTGTAATATGCTGTAATATTTTGCAAGAGTGGTAGCTGCTTGTAGCCCGTGCCAGGTGGAATTGACACAAAAGTCCAAGGGGTTCAGCGCAGCCATCTGCGTTCTTTTTAACAGGGAACATGCAGATAAGGACTGACCCACTGATTGCCGATTGCATTTTGCTGGCATCTTATATTGTGCTGCATGTGTGAGTAACATTTTTTTAATGGTGTTTATGCATGACTCCATGACCATGGTTTTCGCTTCTCTCCCTCAGTCTCAGCTGACTCCGACCATGTCCACTGAAGTGCTGAGAAATGGATTAAGTCTCATGTTTCACCCCCAAAGAATTTTGGAGTACTGCATGTCCCCATGTTGATATATACGCTGTTCTGCTGAAACGATTGCCCGCGCAACAAACACACGCAACTGATGCGTTTCCAATTGGATGCGTCTTGTGGCAAAAATCCCGTCCCAGTTGCGACGGTGCTTTGCGATTTTTAGCCTATGACTCTACCCTCTGGATCCCTCTGGCAATTTGTCTTAATATTTAATATAACATAATATAGCTATGAAAAACCCACCATGATCCCAGTTTATAGATGATTTTCGCATTTAAAACTGGTCCAATGCCATGTTTGATCACCACAGGGTACTTTTGCGGCATGATATGTCAGAAACGAGGTCCCGAAAAACGACGAGGTGTATCCTGAGCTGGTGAAAGCCGTCGCACGGCAGCAGCTGCATGTCCATGGTTTGTTCCGTGAGAGCGCCTCAAAACATGTATTGACGGCGATCAAAAAATAGAGTGGTTGGGTACATGTGCAATCTATATAAATACTATTGTATTCTGTACTAATTACTGAATACTAAAGATGAACAGTTCTGTGGATCCATTGGTACCCTATTTCTGAGCCATAGTTTCACGTAGCCATATATGTATGTAATTGTTATATAAGACATAAAGACGTTGTGGTGGTGTATGTCCTTGTGCCACCCGATGCCAGTATAACAGGGTAGCAGTTGGAAGTATGGCCCTAGGCCATGATAGCCATGATCCCTGGATTTCCTGCTGTTTGCCCCTCACCCAGCAGGTTATGCCCCTGTGGTCCCTGGGCTTCTTTGCCGCGGTCCTGGTGGGCAGCGTGTTGTCGTCCTTCAACTCTGCGCTGAATTCGGCGGCCACCATCTTCGGGTTGGAAATCTACAAGGTCTACATCAACAAGGACCCAAATGACACCTGCGTAAAACCAAGACATTGTTGTAATGGACCCCCCTGTTAAAGGGGTTCGGCAGCGGGTTTCTTGCGCTCTTCAGAATGTCTCTTTGATACGATCAAGCTAGATTTCAGTCTGGTCCAACCTGCGTTTCTTGTTTCCGTTGCGCAATCACATCAAGGCAACATGGAGGTTCAACAACCAGTCAAGACTCAGCATGGACAAGTTTTCACGGACAATGAACCCAGATATGTATGCAGATGTTCTTGATGTAGCCGTAGAAGTAGAGTTGGAGGTCTAGGCCAAGGAACCCTTTGGTGGTTTTGCCAAATATCCATTGTCGGGTCAATGGGATTCTTTTCTTGGTGACCCATGTGAATGTGGACCCCATCAATTCAGCTACAAATCACGTGGCTGGTCATGAACCCTCCACCAAGGCATCAGGGTTTTTTGATCCCTTCCAAAGTGTATGATTACATTTAATAACATACCTACATAATATGTATATGTATACGTATATATAATAATTAGATATTTAAAACAATTTTAGACACTATATTGAATTATGTTCTATTTTTTTTGATTATATTATATGTTTTTTGCTTTATTTTATCATATTATTGTTATTATTCTTATTATTGTTACTGTTATTGTTATTGTTATTATTGTTGTTATTATTATTATTATTAATATAATATATATGTATGTATGTATGTATGTATGTATGTATGTATGTATAAATTTATTTTTATTTCCCCACCTGCCAGGTGAGGGTTGTTAGATTTTATCAGAGCTGTTCTCCTCATCCTCCCCCTCCTCCTTCTCCCCCCCCTCCTCCCCCTCTTCCTCCTCCG
>CAMXCT020003802.1:0-12500 GCA_947184155.2 Cladocopium goreaui
AGTCGTAGTTGTAATGTAGTGTGCTGTAATTGATGTAGTGTAGTTGTGGCTATGTTTGTAGTTGTAGTTGTAATGTAGTGGTAGTGGTAGTTGTAATTTATTATCCATCTATCTGTCTATCTGCAAGCTTGAAAACGAAGCTATTCTGCGAGACTTCCTCAATTTTTGAATTTGACAACATCAAAAATTGCCGCAATTTCTGCGAGACTTCCTTAATTTTTGACATTGATAACGTCAAAATCGAAGCAATTCTGAGAGACGTCCTCAATTTTTGAAGTTGACAAGATCAAAAACGAAGCAATTCTGCGAGACTCCCCTCAAAAATGGAACGTTGAGTGCAGAGCTGACGGAATAATACCATTGCGTTTTGCGATTTTTCCATTCCACCTGTCTAAAGTATTGCACCTGCCACGAGAAAGTGATGCCAGGTCATCTACAGTTTCGCGCTTTCCTGTACCTCATGTGTCTGCTGTACTGCGCCTTCCACGCGAAATGCATCTGTCCAGATCCTCTTCAAATGCCCCGCGCCTGCCATTGTTTTGGAAATGGCTCAAAACATCTCAAAACCCTCACGTTTTGCTCACTTTTGACAAGGTGCAGAATCCCTTGTGCCCGCCAGGCGAAACGACATCTGAACGTCCAAAAGTGGTCCGAACATCTTGTCCTTCCCACCACAACGACTTGCACTTTTTCGACATGTCAACTTCAATTCAACTTCCAGAAGTGGCCCGGAGCTGGTGTGCTTTGCGCATTTTGACTTGGAAATGCGCTTCTGGCCACAACGCGTGCACTTTTTCGACATCTCAACTTCCAAAAATGGTCCGGAGCTGGTGGGTTTTGTACGTTTTGACTTTGAAATGTGCTTCGCGCCACAACGGCGTGCACTTTTTCGACATCTCAGCCTTTAAAAGTGTTCCGAGGCTGACGTGTTTTGACTTCGAAATGTGCTTCGCGCCACAATGGCGTGCCATTTTTCATCTCTCATCTGGCCTCAGATGGCTCCGCATCCGCCGCTTTAGCGAGCCTACTTTTCAACCCTCCGGAGCCACAAATCATTGGAAAAGCACCGTGTTTCACGCCTTTTCTACCTTTTCGCGCGCCTGCATCCTGCATCTTCGTTCTTCTGACTCTTTCTCTTCTCTTCTCTCCTCTCCTCTCCTCTCCTCTCCTCTCCTCTCCTCTCCTCTTCTCTTCTCTTCTCTTCTCTTCTCTTCTCTGACTCTTCCCACCTCTGCTTTTCCATGTGTCCATATTTTTGGAAGTTTGACTTCTAAACTTCCTTCGATAATACAAATTATTGACGTTAACATTGTTTTAAAATGTATTAAATGTGGTTAAACCATGATGAACCATGTACAATGTAAATATATTACATATGTTTATGCAGACACATTCAGATGACGAGGACACATACAATTTCAATCTCCTCAATCTATGCAGTTAGTTGTTCAACTGAGATCAGCTGAGTAGATGTCTGACAATGTGTTGCAAGGTGTGTTTATTTTTTAGGCCAACGCAAGCATACAACCACACTGAACAGAGACGTGCATACGCACACTCACAGATGAGTGCGTGGATATGCGCATGATCTGCAAGTCTGTCAGGATGGCGTTTGTCTCTGCACACTTGACAAAGAGAGGCAGCTGGAGTCAGAGCACAGGATGGCAGGATGGATAATTAAGCGTCGTTCTGCATCGTTGTCCATCAGCCACGACATGTCATTAAAGTCGTGAGTCGTGGGTCGTGATCAAAGGAGTTGCTCAAGGCTGGTCAAGTCATGGTTCAGCTTGTGTGTTTGTTCTACGAGAAATTCACGCGACAGCGTTCCCAAGTCTGGAACACCAAACAATTGAATTTGACCTCTAAACCTCAAATGCTGCATCAGACTGCTCAGTTAAACAAGTTGCAGCCTCACGGACCCTTTGATCATGAGACTCGTACACCACCAGTAGGCAGGACATGGATTGCTATACTTCCCCAAGTGATTGTGGTGATTGACCAAATAATACTGACCATATATTTTAAAATCATTGCTGTATCTGGAATGCTCGTGAAGTTTTGCCCCACAGCCTCCAAACTGTATACGTAAATGGTTGTAGATGTGCATCCACCTCTTCGAACAGTGCAAGAACATTAAGAACGAATCGGATCCAATTGGCCACATTTTTTTGAAAGGCCACAACTGGCATCTTGGGCCACAGCAGGCATGGGTCGTGGGGATGCCCTGAATGGTGCAAAGCATTGCAAAGTTGTGAATCTGAGGGTAAAGCAGGCGCTCGTTGATCCGGTTGATCCGGTTGGATCCGGTTGGATCCCTGCACGTAGGGACGTAGGTGTTGTGGTTTTGTAAGTTTTGTCAGTGCTTTGCAAGCATTAAAATAATAAAAAATATGCCGCTTGAGTTTCCGATATCATTTTCCAGGCTTCCAAGTACAGAGGGGCCATATCATTTTGTTGGTGAATGGGTGGGTAGAAGATCTGCGGACATCACTTGATTGCAAGTTTCAGGCCAAAATCACAACAAGTATGAAATATTTGCTGTTTTGGTTGTTCCTGTGCTATGCTGGAAAGGTTGCAATCCGCCGCGGCTTGCTCTTCTTGACCTTCGGATTTGATCTATCTATTTTGATCTGATGTTCCCACCACCAAGTTTCTCAAACATAGTATCGCATCAGCTTGAGCATTTTGGAGCTCGAGGTTTTTCTGTCATGGATGGTGCTACAAGCACGTTAAAACTGATCCTACTCTGATACTTGTATCATTTTGTATCCATCTGTATCCCACGTACAAACAATCGAATAGTTGTAATGTGTATTCATTTTTTGCTTAGGATTTGGGCCGAGTGCGATGCAGCAAAGAACGTTCGACGGCCCAGGTATGGTACAACTACTAGTAATGTAGTTAGGACGCCAAGCTGTAGCGTGCCTGTCAAATCCTCTCAAGAGACTCGAGCTATTCCACGCCATAGCTTGCTCTTGTTTAAGTGCTGAGGCACGGCAGAACCACAACATATGTTGGAATCAGCTCCCTGGCTTGCAGTTTGCATCAGATGTTTGGAATCCCATGAGCTGTTCAGCAACTCTCACTACCGGTCCAAAAGTCGCAGATGCAAGATTTGAAGGATGTCTGGCTATTCCGGCTGTCACCCGGGCGTGTGAGATGTGTAAGCCATCCCTGCTGTTGGTACCATTGTCGGTCTTTTCTTCACGTGTGATGCCCGTCCATGCTTCGCCTCGGTGGTGCTAGATTACCAAACAAGGAATTGGTGAATTGAGAAATACTGAGAACTGAATTTGTTTCTTAATGACATGGATATCATGGATGACACG
Organism: Cladocopium goreaui; assembly: GCA_947184155.2. Taxonomy (NCBI): domain Eukaryota; class Dinophyceae; order Suessiales; family Symbiodiniaceae; genus Cladocopium; species Cladocopium goreaui. Next base: position 3,330 of record CAMXCT020003802.1, read on the forward strand.
GTCAAACAGCAGCCAAGCTCCGCACGAAGGTGCCAGACCCTGTTGACGACCAGGTCACTTCCTGAGGTTTGCATAGTCATAGTCAGGCAGAGTCAGGTAGTGCCGCTGGCCATGCCTGGCCAAATCTCTACGGTTGCCCTCAGGTTCCCGAGAGCTCATCAGACATCGAGATTGATGATTTGCCATTAGTCGAACTCCAGGACCACTGACGGCAGTGTGTTTACATTTGTCTACAGTCGGCATTTGACTGCGTGTCTTGGAGCCGATTCCGTCCGATTCCAACAATATCTTCATCAGGATCGATAAGATATCAGATATCGATAAGAAAGGCATGTCATAAGTCAAACATACTCAAACTCAAGCCATGTCCACTTCTGGCTGGGTTCACTGGACCGGTGTCCTGTAAGAGGCCAAGAAACAGAAGAACATGAACCCGATGAAGCACAAAGCAAAGGCCTCAGCACTATCACATCCTGAATGAGCCAGATGCAACGATGTGTCAGTATTTAAGAGACGGCCAAAGACTGGCTACAAAGAATTTAAAGCATGGATGATAAGCGGATTGGAATGGATTTACGATTTGTTTAAGCGCTGGAACAGCGCAAGGGGTTGATGTAGCTTTGCTTTGCCCTCGGAGGGGTGTGGGGGGGGGGCATGCAGCGTGTGCAAACCCAATATTTGATTTGCAGAAAATCTGGGTGCAGTTTTGGCTCCGTCGGCCTCATTTTTGCCCATGTTGTGCGCTTCTGAGATATTGGGCCAGCATTGGCGGCTCATGTTGAGCCATTTTAGTTGTATTTTGTGGAAAAACACAATAAATACCAAGGAAAAATACAATTTTTGGGGTGCGTTGCTGTTGGTTTTTGCTGCTATCTTTTGGTTGTTTTTGTTTCTTTCTTTTGTGGCATGCTGCACTTAGGCTATGCTTGCCTGATCTCGGGCTTATGTTGGGCCATTGTGGGCTATGTCGGCACCATTTTGGGCTCATGTTGAGCAATTTTGGTGTATTTTGTGGTTTGTGTTGGCCTTTGTTGGGCAAGAGTTGGGACCATATTGGGCTTATCTTGGGCAATTTTGGGCTATGTTGGGACATTTTGGGCCACGTTGGCACCGTATTGGGCTCATGTAAGAGGGCAAGAGAGCAAAGAGGGCAAGAGAGAATGTGAAGGTGCGAAGATGTGAGGATGTGAAGATGTGAGGATGTGAAGATGTGAAGATGAGAAGATGTGAAGATGAGAGGATGTGAAGATGTGATGTGAAGATGAGAAGATGAGAAGATGTGAAGATGAGAAGGTGCAAAAATGTGAGGATGTGAAGATGTAAGGATCTGAGGATGTGAAGATTTGAAGATGAGAAGATGTGAAGATGTGAGAATGTGAAGATGTGAAGATGTGAAGATGTGAGGATGTGAGGATGAGAAGATGTGACGATGTGAAAATGTTTGACAGACCCCCACTATTGGAAGAACCCTTCGCTCAGACGCTCTCGGGAAAAAATGGAAGACAACCAAAACGATTTTGCATGTTCCAGGGAAATCGTGATTTTTTCTGCGCGTTTTCTCTTTGACTGAATGGTTGAAGATTTTATGCGAATCCTCCCGCATCCTCTGGCAGCCGGCAACCCAAAGTGCAAGTTACATCAGTTACATCTATATAGAGGGATGTAATTACAGGGCATGCTCGGCATGCGCAAAACTTCTTTGCGTTTTGTTGTCTTGGTAGCTCGTGTTGAGGCATTTTGGGCTATATGTGTTGGCCTTTATCTTCGACTTAGGCATTTCAGTGTCGTTGAATTTTGGTCCATGCAAGGCGTTTCTGATGCTCTGTTGGGGCATGCTGCACTTAGGATATGTTTGCCTTACCTGAGGCCCACGTTGAGCAATGTTCAAGCCATGTTGGGTTGTTGCTGCGTCCCCTTGAGCCCATGCTGTGCCGATGTCGAGCCAACATGTCTGGGCACTGCCTTTGTGGTCTGGCACGTTTGTCATGCTGTTGTGCGGTGTGGGTTTGTTGTTGTGTCTTGGTTAAGGGTGGTGGTGTGTCAGTGCTGATTTGATGGTGTCTTGGTGCAGTGTCGGTGATGTGTTGGTGCAAACCCTGCACTTTGTCAGTCTCTATTGCGCGGGTGCGTCTTGGTGGCGTTTGGGCATGCGTGTGGAATGTTGTGTTTGCGAGGTATTTTTCTGATGCTGCGGCGTCATTTGAATGATACTTTTGGTGGTGGCATGGCATGTTGTGAGCTCATGTGAGCTCTCATAATATAGGTCGATATTTCAGTGGTGTGTTGCATTTGCGCGCACAGACACAATACACATTACACATCAATACACAATATCAAACAATCCTGCACACTTGTGGCCCATGACATCTCCAGTGCTTTTCCTGTCCTGGCCGGCAGAGCCTAGATAAGGAAAAGGCAGCTTGCGTCGCGTGTGATTAAGTAAACAAGTGCTAATCTCATCCCAACAAAATGAAAGACAACCAAAACGATTTTGCATGTTCCAGGGAAATCGTGATTTTTTCTGCGCGTTTTCTCTTTGACTGAATGGTTGAAGATTTTATGCGAATCCTCCCGCATCCTCTGGCAGCCGGCAACCCAAAGTGCAAGTTACATCAGTTACATCTATATAGAGGGATGTAATTACAGGGCATGCTCGGCATGCTCCATCTCTTCTTTAAGTTCTGTTGTCGTGGCATTGTTTCACTGGCTTAACGCTAATATTTGGTATTGTATGTTTTTGTTGGTGTCTTTTGGATCTGGGTTCCTTCTCGAGTTTGAGTCATTCACTGAAAAGTTTTTCTGTAAGATTCATCATGTTGGTATCGGGATTTGTCTGACCGTATATTTGAATATCTTTTGCAGCTACATATATTATATATTTGACAGCTGAACCGTGGTCGTGTGCTACCCGGGATATTCTAATATATTTGAATGCTTTCCGTCGTTTGCCGCATTGGTTTGCAGATATTTACAGCATTGCGCAAAAATGAATCCGAGACAAGGTTGCTCAGAATTCAAAAGCTGCTGGCGTCCACGAGCCTGATGTCTTGGAGGAGGATATGCCCTTGGCACTTTTCCAGGAGCTCAGAGGGCTTGGATGGGCTTTATGACTTCATAATGTCTGGATAATGTCTGGATGTTTCTGGATGTGCCTGAGCCTTTTGCAGTTTCACGCACCCCAGAGAATGCTGACATGAAACCGCACCACGCAAATTCATCCGATGCATTGTGATGCAGGCGTTCCAAAAAGAAAAACGCGAGGTGCATTCTGCATGTTCAATTACTTCATTATAGAATGGGCTAGCGCCCTGGTGCCGCCGACCCCCCTATTTGGGGCATACGCTTTGGCAGAGTTTTAACGGTTTTAAGCGTTTTGATGTGGCCTTGGGGTGCCAGTTGGCGTGGACCGCGCTTAGAAGAAGCGATGGATCTGGCCTTGGGGTAGCTTGTGCCTGCGTGGTTGGGCGTCCCATACGCTTTGGCAGAGTTTTAACGGTTTTAAGCGTTTTAGGCGTTTTAGGGGTTTTAGGCGTTTTAAGGGTTTAGGGGCTGGCAAACGGCAGGCTTGGACGCCCATAAGAAGCCATTGATGTGGCCTTGGGGTGCCTGTTGGCGTGGACCGCGCTTAGAAGAAGCGATGGATCTGGCCTTGGGGTAGCTTGTGCCTGCGCGGTTTGGCGTCCCATACGCTTTGGCAGAGTTTTAACGGTTTTAAGCGTTTTAGGCGTTTTAGGGGTTTTAGGCGTTTTAAGGGTTTAGGGGCTGGCAAACGGCAGGCTTGGACGCCCATAAGAAGCCTAAGAAGCCATTGATGTGGCCTTGGGGTGCCTGTTGGCGTGGACCGCGCTTAGAAGAAGCGATGGATCTGGCCTTTGGGTAGCTTGTGCCTGCGTGGTTGGGCGTCCCATACGCTTTGGCAGAGTTTTAACGGTTTTAAGCGTTTTAGGCGTTTTAGGCGTTTTAGGGGTTTTAGGCGTTTTAAGGGTTTAGGGGCTGGCAAACGGCAGGCTTGGACGCCCATAAGAAGCCTAAGAAGCCATTGATGTGGCCTTGGGGTGCCGTGGACCGCGCTTAGAAGAAGCGATGGATCTGGCCTTGGGGTAGCTTGTGCCTGCGCGGTTGGGCGTCCCATACGCTTTGGCAGAGTTTTAACGGTTTTAAGCGTTTTAGGCGTTTTAGGGGTTTTAGGCGTTTTAAGGGTTTAGGGGCTGGCAAACGGCAGGCTTGGACGCCCATAAGAAGCCATTGATGTGGCCTTGGGGTGCCTGTTGGCGTGGACCGCGCTTAGAAGAAGCGATGGATCTGGCCTTGGGGTAGCTTGTGCCTGCGCGGTTGGGCGTCCCATACGCTGTGGCAGAGTTTTAACGGTTTTAAGGGTTTTAGGCGTTTTAGGGGTTTTAGGCGTTTTAGGGGTTTAAGGGCTGGCAAACGGCAGGCTTGGACGCCCATAAGAAGCCTAAGAAGCCATTGATGTGGCCTTGGGGTGCCTATTGGCGTGGACCGCGCTTAGAAGAAGCGATGGATCTGGCCTTGGGGTAGCTTGTGCCTGCGCGGTTGGGCGTCCCATACGCTGTGGCAGAGTTTTAACGGTTTTAAGGGTTTTAGGCGTTTTAGGGGCTTTAGGCGTTTTAGGGGTTTAAGGGCTGGCAAACGGCAGGCTTGGACGCCCATAAGAAGCCTAAGAAGCCATTGATGTGGCCTTGGGGTGCCTGTTGGCGTGGACCGCGCTTAGAAGAAGCGATGGATCTGGCCTTGGGGTAGCTTGTGCCTGCGCGGTTGGGCGTCCCATACTTGTGCCTGCGCGGTTAGGCGTTCCGAAACGCTTTTGCAAGTTTTAACGGTTTGAAGCGTTTTCGGGGTTTGAGGCGTGTAACGGTTTGAAGCCTTTTAAGCGTTTAAGGCCTGGCACACGGCAGGCTTGGACGCCCATAAGAAGCCATTGATGTGGCCTTGGGATGCCTGTTGCTAAGAAAGACAAGTTCCACACCTGCGGTGGTCCCAGGCGCCGCCCCTGCCTTGGCTAAGGCCGGGGTCGGCGGATTTAAATGTAATAATTGTAGAGCTTCGCACACCGGCGATGCCTGTTGTCGTCATTGTCGTCGTTGTCGTCGTTGTCGTTGTTGTCGTCGTCTTCGTCGTCGGCGGCGTCGTCGTCGTCGTCGTTGTTGTTGTTGTTATTGTTGTTATAGCTGTTGCTGCTTGGCCTGTTGTCGTTGTCGTTGTTATCTTTGTAGTTGGTACTTTTTGCAAACCCCCCAAAATCGTCAAATCGACGGTTTTTGCAAACCCCCAAAAAGCGTCAAATAGGCGGTGTTTTCGCGATTTTTCACGTTCTCGGAACAAAAAAACACCGTAAATACCGATGTCTTTGGCTCCGCGCCAACGCAAAACCACGGTATTTACGAGGTTTTGATCCTCTGCTAGCAAAAATCACGGTATTTACAGTGTTTTGTGGCCCGGGCCTAGCAAAAACAGTGGTATTTACGCAGTTTCCAGCATGTTGTCAGAAGCTTTTTTTGGATGCCAAAGGCACAAAAACATTGTAAATTACAGCAATTTTACGCGTGGACAGTACCAACAAATTATGAAAAAATACCAAAAATCGACCAAAAAACGCCCAACAAGTCAAGGACCTCCAAAAGGCACCTTCGAATTTTACCATTTTTTTTCCCACCCCGAACCCCGCAAAACGTGAAACCCCAGCACCCTGAAGGATTTTCGAAAAGGTCGGCGGCACCGGCGCGCCCCCGGGTAGCTAAAGCAGTGGCCTGACGGCTGGCAAACAGCAGGCTTGAAGGCCCTTAACACAGAGGGCAGTGGCGTGACGGCTTGAAGGCCCTTAACAAAAGAGGGCAGTGGCCTGAGTGCCGGGTGGAAGCTGCCGCAAGACATTTTAGGCATTTGACGGCTGGCAAACGGCAGGCTTGAACGCCCTAACGGCAGAGGGCCATGGAGGCAAACGGCAGGCTTCAAGGCTCTAACAAGAAATGCTTGTGGCCAGAGTGCCTGGTCGAAGCTGCCGCTGGACATTTTGAGCATTTGACGGCTGGCAAACGGCAGGCTTGAACGCCCTAACAACAGAGGGCCGCGGAGCATTTTAGGGTTTTTAGGGGTCTCAGGGGTTTGAGGGCTGCCAACCGGAGGCTTGAACGCCCTTGACAACAAAAGGGCAGTGGCCTGACGGCTGGCAAACAGCTGCCGCGGGACATTATAGGCGCAAACGGCAGGCTTGAACGCCCTAACAACAGAGGGCAACAAGAATTGCTTGTGGCCAGAGTGCCTGGTCGAAGCTGCCGCGGGACATTTTAGGGATTTGAGGAGTGGCAAACGGCAGGCTTGAACGCCCTAATAGCAGAATATAGCACAGGGCCATGGAGGCAAACGGCAGGCTTGAAGGCCTTTAACAAGGAGGGCTAATTATTTTAGGATTTTTTTTTGATCAGGTTTAGGAATTATTTTTGGATTCCCGCTTCTCTGCTTTTCCTGCTTTTCCTGCTTCTCTGCTTTCCTGCTTTTCCTGCTTTTCCTGCTTTTCCTGCTTCTCTGCTTTTCTGCTTTTTTGCTTTTCTGCTTCTCCTGCTTTTCTGCTTTTCTTGCTTCTCTGCTTCTCCTGCTTCTCTGCTTCTCTGCTTTTCTGCTTTTTTCCTTTTCTGTTTTTCCTGTTTCTTTGCTTCTCTGCTTTTCCTGCTTTTCCTGCTTTCTGCTTTTCTGCTTTTCCTGCTTCTTTGCCTTTCTGCTGTTTTGCTTTTGTGCGTTTCCTGTTTCTTTGCTTCTCTGCTTTTTTGCTTCTCTGCTTTTCTTTTTTGCTTTGCCTGCTTTAAATACTTGATTTTCATGTAAGATGCATTTTGCACAGTATTTACATCCCTGAGTATCACATGACCAACCTTCTCTTGAAAACTAGCAACGTAACATGTGAGAAGAGGTGCTTGCATTCTGCTTTGGGGGGAGGCGCTGCGCTCTCCCCCCAATCCCCCCCTCCCGCTTTTTTTATTTAAACTTAAACCCAAGTTACATTAGTTGGTTTTTGCGAACTAACCTTCTCTGGAAAGCTGACAGGATTACATGTGATAGATAGATAGATAGCTAGATAGATAGATGGCTAGATAGATAGCTAGATAGATAGATAGCTAGCTAGATAGATAAAGAGGTAGCTAGATAGATAGCTAGATAGATAGATAGATAGATAGCTAAATAGATAGGTAGATAGTTAGCTAGATAGTTAGATAGCTAGATAGATAGCTCGATAGCTAGATAGCTGGATAGACAGCTGGATGGCTAGAAAGATAGATAGCTAGATAGATAGAAAGCTAGATAGCTAGATAGCTAGATAGATAGTTAGCTAGATAGCTCGATAGCTAGATAGCTGGATAGACAGCTGGATGGGATAGCTAGATAGCTAGATAGATAGTGAGCTAGATAGCTAGATAGGTAGATAGATAGCTAGCAAGATAGCTAGCTAGATAGGTAGATAGATAGCTAGATAGATAGCTTGCTAGATAGATAGCTAGCTTGCTAGATAGATAGCTAGCTAGATAGCTAGCTAGCTGGATAGATAGCTAGCGCCCTCCCTCAATCCCCCCCCACCCGCTTTTTATCTAATCCCAAGCTTCCACATCTGTAAATATTTGGGTGAACATGCTCACATGTAGAACATCCCATGCAAAATGGAAGGTGAACATGCCAAAATGTGGCAAATACCTTACAAAATGGAAGGTGAACATGCCCACATGTAGTAAATCCCATGCAAAATGGAAGGTGAACATGCCCAAATGTGGCAAATACCATGCAAAATGACAAATTCAAGTTCCAAACCGTTGCAAACACTAGGCAAATGGTACCAGCCAAGAAATCCAAAAAAAATCTTAAACCTGCTCAAAAAAAAACACCTAAAACTATTTCACACCCCTTTAATAACAGAGGGCAGTGGCCTGAGGGCCGGGTGGAAGCTGCCGCGGAACATTTTAGGCATTTGACGGCTGGCAAACGGCAGGCTTGAACGCCCTAACAACAGAGGGCCATGGAGGCAAACGGCAGGATTCAAGGCTCTAACAAGAAATGCTTGTGGCCAGAGTGCCTGGTCGAAGCTGCCACGGGACATTTTATGCATTTGACGGCTGGCAAACGGCAGGCTTGAACGCCCTAACAACAGAGGGCTATGGAGGCAAACGGCAGGCTTCAAGGCTCTAACTCTAACAAGAAATGCTTGTGGCCAGAGTGCCTGGTCAGGACATTTCGACGGCTGGCAACCGGCAGGCTTGAACGCCCTAACAATAGAGGGCCGCGGAGCATTTTAGGGTTTTTAGGTGTTTCAAGGCCGGCAAACGGCAGGCTTGAACGCCCTCAACAACAGAGGGCAGTGGCCTGATGGCTGGCAAACGGCAGGCTTGAAAGCCCTTAACAACAGAGGGCAGTGGCTGGCAAACGGAACGCGTGAACGCCCTAACAACAGAACGCGCTTAACAACAGAGGGCAGTGGCCTGAGTGCCTGGTCGAAGCTGCCGCGGAGGATTTTACGCATTTGACGGCTGGCAAACGGCAGGCTTGAACGCCGGGGTTTGAGGGCTGGCAAACAGCAGCTTGAACGCCCTTAACAACAGAGGGCAGTGGCGTGACGGCTGGCAAACAGCAGGCTTGAAGGCCCCTAACAACAGAGGGCAGTGGCCTGAGTGCCTGGTCGAAGCTGCCGCGGAGGATTTTACGCATTTGACAGCTGGCAAACGGCAGGCTTGAACGCCGGGTTTGAGGGCTGGCAAACGGCAGGCTTTAAGGCTTTAGCAACAGAGGGCAGTGGCCTGACGGCTGACAAACAGCAGGCTTGAAGGCCCTTAACACAGAGGGCAATGGCCTGAGTGCCAGGTCGAAGCTGCCGCAGAGCGTTTAGTGTAGGGGTGTGAAAGCTGGCACACGGCAGGCTTGAACGCCCTTAACAACAGAACGCCCTTAACAACAGAGGGCAGTGGCCTGAGTGCCTGGTCGAAGCTGCCGCGGAGGGTTTTAGGCATTGTCGGAGCTGGCGAACGGCAAGGTAGTGGCAAGCCAGCAAAAACAGGCCCCATACCTGCGGTGGTCCCAGGCGCCGCCCCTGCCTTGGTGAAGGCCGGGGGTTGGCGGATTTGGGTTTCCTGTAATTAAACGCACTGTAGCAACTTGGTGGACCACTGTAGGCCG
>CAMXCT020003802.1:17500-59208 GCA_947184155.2 Cladocopium goreaui
ACGCCTGCCACGCAAAAGAGGCGGAGACCCAGGGACGCCAGCGGAACCCCGGGGCGTACATCCGACCCCTTGGCAGTGCACATTGTCCCACGCCTGCCACGCAAAAGCGGCGGAGACCCAGGGACGCCAGCGGAACCCCGGGGCGTACATCCGACCCCTTGGCAGTGCACATTGTCCCACGCCTGCCACGCAAAAGAGGCGGAGACCCAGGGACGCCAGCGGAACCCCGGGGCGTACATCCGACCCCTTGGCAGTGCACATTGTCCCACGCCTGCCACGCAAAAGAGGCGGAGACCAGGGACGCCAGCGGAACCCCGGGGCGTACATCCGACCCCTTGGCAGTGCACATTGTCCCACGCCTGCCACGCAAAAGAGGCGGAGACCCAGGGACGCCAGCGGAACCCCGGGGCGTACATCCGACCCCTTGGCAGTGCACATTGTCCCACGGGGCGGAGACCCAGGGACCCAGCGGAACCCCGGGGCGTACATCCGACCCCTTGGCAGTGCACATTGTCCCACGCCTGCCACGCAAAAGCGGCGGAGACCCAGGGACGCCAGCAGTGTGTGTGTGAGTGGGTGAGTGTGAGTGAGTGAGAGTGAGAGTGAGTGAGTGTGAGGTGTGTGTGAGTGGGTGAGTGTGAGTGAGTGAGAGTGAGTGAGTGAGTGTGAGTGAGTGAGAGTGAGTGAGCGTGTGTGTGTGTGTGAGTGAGTGAGTGTGAGTGAGTGAGTGAGAGTGAGTGAGTGAGTGAGAGTGAGTGAGTGTGAGTGAGTGAGTGTGTGTGAGTGAGGAGGTGTGTGTGTGTGTGTGTGTGAGTGAGTGTGAGTGAGTGAGTGAGTGAGAGTGAGTGAGTGTGAGTGAGGAGGGAGGACGGGAAGGAGGAGGAGGAGGACGAGGAGCGGATACAGAACTAAAAACAAAAACCCCACACGTCAATGTGGGGAAATACAATTCTGCAAGGTCCTGTTCTTGAAGCTGGATTATATCATATGACAGTCATTGTAAGTTACTATAGTTTAGTTATGAGATGTTATGAGTATTTATGAATATTTATGAGTCAAAGTTACACAAAATGGATCAAAATGGAAGATAGATTCAGAAAACGCTACAAAACTGTATTTGTACATGGACATTTACTTGCAAAAACATGATGCAAACCCGATTTCAATAGTCAATAGCTGAAATCGCATTGAGGAGCGCACGGATACCTTGGCCATTCTTGGCCTGTTACTGTAGCATGCAGTGCATGCACTTGCAGATGATTTATATAATATACTGTACTGGAATGTTGCCAATCATACAGCTTTTCGCTAATCGCTGCAGGCAGTCCGATCATTTTGCCAAGAATCATATATATAGTTTCATATCTTATATATCAGAAGCATCTTGATATGGCCAGAATTCACACAAAAGAGATGAATCCAAACAAAGTCCAAAAACCAAAAATGAGGCCTATAGTCTAGTCACTGTTTTGCACAACTGCAAGACTGGGCCCACATGCCTTGAAGAGACGAAGCATTTCACTTCATCCAAAGCAAATTCGGGCTCATCACGCGCTACTTGTGAAAGGAATGCAGACCCCCGTGCTGGTTTTCCTCCCTGAATCCCGTCCAAAGTGAATTAAAAATGAATAAAAATGAGCTAAATGAACCTGATTTTTGGTAGCGCGGTCCCGACCAAACAAGCCTCTGGTGATACATTCGATGTTTTCATCCCGCCTTTTCCATCCTTACATTCGGTTCGGAGTCAAAATCAAAATACACCATTATACTGAATGTATACGTTGCATAGAAGGACGTTGCCCTGCCATGCCCTGCCGTGTCAAGCCGCATGGGTTGCAGATCCGTCAGCTCTACGGCAAGTTTGCTTCTGTATTAGTTGCTTGCAAGACCCTATATACCACATCATCATTAATAATGAAATATTATGAATATGTCACAATCAATTCTAGATGCCATATTTGAGTGCCATGCGAATCTAAAGGCCGCCATGTCATGCTGTTGGGAGTCAGAGAATTTGGAGACGGATCTTGCCCAACCTGCAGAGAAGACAATCTTCATTTTGTTTGATGATGTTCGGTGCATCTGCATATGAGCAGCGTTCTAAATTTCCCTTTACTTGTTTAGTATTGGGCTGGCATACATTCCATCAAGTCGTAAGACTTTCCTTGGGTTTCGTAAGCAGTGCGAAAGGTTCGACGTAAGCATTGGTCACAAACATGTTGCCGTAAGCCATTCAGAAGTCGATGCCGGGCTATGCGAGCTGGGGTTCAAATAAGCATTGTGTGCTTTGTTTGGTGCATGTCATTGAATGTTGTTGTTGATGATGATGATGCCATTGCATGTAGGGAAAGCAGACGAGAACAAATGCTACTTTCTTCACGGCCCTAGTTTTTTTATGAGATCGGAATTTGCCGTAAGCTCGGCGTAAGCAATCCGTAAGCTAGTCGTAAGCGAATGTTGCATTCACTGACCCCTGGCCCATTGTGATTCCTTTGCAATCCTTTGCAAGTGAATCTACGTTTAGGTTTTCTCTACCCACCCATACAAGTGAGCTCAAGGCTGCCTCTACCCATGTGACGCGTGCACCTTAAGGGCTGTGCATATTCTTTCACACTCCCCCCAACCTGCTTTCCTCAACTTGGCAGCCAAGGCTTCTGGCTTTCCCAAGGTATACATATCAGAATCATTGCATATCCCCAATGCTGTTTTGCCGTAAGAGATGCATAAGCTAGTTCTTTGAAGTTGTTGCGGCGTAAGCAAAACCTTGGAAAACGCAAGCGATTGTAAGCTCTTACGTAAGCTTTGGATTCTCGGTCAGGAGATCAAAAGGAATTTTGAACACAGCTCATATGGTGCATTTTCTCCTAAGTGCCCCTTGCAAAATGGAGGCGCTTTCTTGCACCGGCTGGTGGCCCAGACAGATTCAGGAAATTATATATCTATAAAATAAATTTGACATAATTTGACAAGAGTGACCAGAGTCCAAGCCTGGGATCTTTGCGATGTGAATTTCTATGAGATTCCGAGCTTAGTTCAGTGTTCGTAACGTTTGCTGGCATTGCACCTTTGCTCTGTTGCGCTGCTCGAGCTGAGGCGGTGTTCCAGCGGGACCCAAGCCCAGCAAAGACTGTGAAAACCAAGCTGTTGGAGGAGGCAGGCAGAGGGAGGGAGAGAGAGAGAGAGAGAGCGCCAGCGCAGCCACAGAATATATAGTTGTAGAGCAGTCGCAGCAAGCCTGTGATGATTGTCATATTTGTTACATTTTGTTCACAAACCCTTTGTGGTGGGCCAAAGTGTACAACACTGTATTCACTGTGCTATACTGTGCAAAATTGTATGTGTGGCAGAAAAAAGCCTTGTTCATTCGTCCTGGCTTTGTTTTGCCCTGGTCCTGGCGGCAAGTTTGTGAAGAACTTTCATCAGCTGCCGTTCGTTTTACTATGCGAGTTGCAATTCTGTGTGAAACAGATGAAATGTACTACACATCCTTAGGAGGGCCAGCCAACAAACCATATAATGAGCTTCCACTGGAGGTTGCAGCTCTCAAAGAATTGCTGGACAAGTCATCCTTTCCGGAAGGCACGCTCATTGTAACCAATGAGGAACCAGTGCTGCTTTGTGAGCCTGATTCTGATTTATTCCAGTTTTTCCCCACATCACTGTGTGGGGTTCTTGTTTTTTTCTTGGATCCCGCCGCCTTCCGCCGCCTTCCGCCTCGCCCCCTCTCACACTCATCACAGCTCTCACACTCATCACAGCAATACTCATCACAGCAATATTCTTCACACCACTCATCTCACCTCCCTCATCACAGCACACCTCACTCATCACACCACAACACCACAACTCATCACAGCACGCCAGCAATACTCATCACACCACTCATCTCACCTCCCTCATCACAGCACACCTCACTCATCACACCACAACACCACAAATCATCACAGCACCCCAGCAATACTCATCACACCACTCATCTCACCTCCCTCATCACAGCACACCTCACTCATCACACCACAACACCACAACTCATCACAGCACGCCAGCAATACTCATCACACCACTCATCTCACCTCCCTCATCACAGCACACCTCACTCATCACACCACAACACCACAACTCATCACAGCACCCCAGCAATACTCATCACAGCAATACTCATCACACCAAACTCATCACACCACTCATCTCACCTCCCTCTCACTCTCACACTCATCACAGCAATACTCATCACACCACTCATCTCACCTCCCTCATCACAGCATTACTCATCACCACACCTCTCTCCCACCACTTATCACACCTCACTCATCACACCACAACACCACAACTCATCACAGCACCCCTTCTCACACCTCCCTCATCACAGCATTACTCAGCGTCACAGCACCCCTTCTCACACCTTCCTCATCACAGCATTACTAACCACACCACAGCACAACTCATCACAGCTGGCTTTCGCGCCGCTGGGCCGCGGCTGGCTTTCGTGTGGCAGGCGCTTTACACAGAGCATGGAGGAGCTGCGGCGCGCGTGGCCGCCGCTTGGGCCGCGGCTGGCTTTTGTGTGGCAGGCGCACTACACAGAGCCTGTGGCACACGTCGTGTGGCAGGCGCACTACACACAGCCTCCTGGAGGAGCTGCGGCGCGCGTGGCCGCCGCTTGGGGCGCGGCTTGCTTTCGCGTGGCAGGCGTGCTACACAGAGCCTCTTGGAGGAGCTGCGGCCACCATCTTTCACACCATCTTTGACACACCATCTTTCACACCACTTTGTCACACACCAGCTTTCACACCCATCTTTGTCACACACCATCTTTCACACACACCGTCACAGACCATCTTTCACACTCCATCTTTCACACACCACTTTGTCACACACCACTTTGTCACACACCATTTGTCACACACCACTTTGTCACACACCATCTTTCACCACACCACCTTTGTCACACACCATCTTTCACCACACCATCTTTGTCACACACCATCTTTCACACACAACTTTGTCACACACCATCTTTCACCACAGCATCTTTCCTCCACCTCCTCCTTTGTCATTCCTTCCTTCCCCGTCCCCGCTACAACATGTCTTGCTCATTATTGGAAGAAGTTGACTTGTGGGGTTATCCGGTCCTTTTATTTTAAATATTTTTAAATAAAATGTGATAATATTCACTAGATTTCGCTAGATGTCAATAGTGCTTCCTTTGACAGGCAGGATTCCTCATCAGGATTCGCCAGCTTTGTCACACATCCTTTGTTCGCTTCGCTGCTGATTCACAGTCAAGATTGGACAGAGTCCATTATGGTTTCGCTTCGCTACCCCCGGGATCCCCAGGGTTTTTCAAGAATAACAATAATAAACAATAACAATAAACAATAACAATAAACAATAAAATGAACATCATTAGAGAGACCCAGAGTCTGTTGCAGCAGCAACAGAAAGACCCAGTGCAAATTCATACCACTGGGCACGCGCATATGCTCACAAACTCCTCATCCATCACCTAAAGAATTTAAAGAACAGGTCATGCAAGATCATGCAAGTAGCGACATGCGAAAACCGTGTCGACAGCAGGGTAAGTACTTGCTGAGTCAGAGTCTGAAGAGTTTACACACCAGAAACAGAATCAGTAAAATCGGTGAACAAAGGCACACAACTTTTGGGAATTAAGCCTTTGTGCCAAAAGCCGTTCTAGACAGTTTGTTCAACAATGCGACCAATATGCACGATTGTGCAGGTATATAATCATATGTATGAACGGTATATACAGTACATCTAGAAAACAGTTTTCAAGATTTTTCAAGATATCCCAAGAAAAACAATCTGACATTTACACCAGCCGCAGCCGCCGCCACCATCGCCACCGCCACCAGCAGCAGCAGCAGCAGTAGCGGCAGCACCACCACCACTACATGACCCGGTGGCGTAGCATCAAACTCTGCTTTTGGATCATTTATGCTCCTCATCAATGACCGGTCATAAAGCTTGGTGGATGGACTGCTACTGGTATGGCAAGTGAGGTTCAAGACGATTTGCCTTTGATTTGATTCCCTTGGACTCCAAAAAGACGTGGAGGGTTTTTTTTAGTAGAAACATTGTGCATCAGTATATAGTCCCAGCACTTTTTGCAGGTAGCCTGTTTGCTGCCCTTTCACAACTCAAGGAGTTGCACGGGATGTTAGAGGCCTGGGAAGCATGTGCAAGTTAGCTGCTGTACCAAACAATTATAAAGTGTGATGTCACGATCAACCCGCTATATGAGGGAGGAAACTGGGAAACTGGAAACCTGTAGTTTCCTGCAGGACAACTACTGAGTTGTTGAAGGCGTACCGTGGTCCAAATATGTCCAAATCACATGGCAAGGCCAAAGCAGAGAGTCAGCCACAGATTTGCGACGCTCCTCCGGATGAAATCAGCAAGGGCGCCAGGATCAGCATGAAAGTAGTGCTTCAACAAGCGGCCGACAAGTGTAGCAGTAGCAGTTTGTTTTGCAATGATATCGTACTTACGCAGGCACTTCCACTAGTGAGTCTCACCAACTCTGGAAACACCCTACTTGTTTAAATCTTGGACTGGATTCTGTTCAGTCAATAGCATGCCCTGCAAAGTCAGCTGGAACGGTACAATAACAAGGGACCCATCGAGCTGTTTTGACGTACTCGTACCACAGGAATATAAAGATACACCGTGGATCACCATGGTATCTGTACCAGATCGCATCAGCATGTGGGATTTTGATGCAATCTGGTACAGATACCATGGTGATCCACGGTGTATCTTGCCTACAACAGCAGTCTTGTGAAAGCAGTATATATAAAACAATAATATGCAGTACAGTAATTACATGTAATGAAATTCTTTACTTAAGTAAGATATATACATATGATTCATATGATTATTACATATATAACATTATAAGATATTATAAGATTATATAAGTAATTAATCATGATATTATATAATATATATTTAATATACATTAATATACATAAGTGGAATGCTTGAGATTGAGACTCAGGTGTGCAGAGCCCGAGCGACATAGAGAGCGTTGAAGTGTGCAGGCTCTCGGATTGTACCTTTTCTCGTGCTTTGATCTCCAACGGATTTTTGGATTGTTGTTACAAACATTGTTTGACGTTGTTTGCTTTGAGCACAAATTATGTTTTTCACGTTCCCATTGCTGTCCCACAGGTCTCCAGTCTTAAAGATAGAAGTTCTTGAAGCAACTGCACGGGCTAGCTTAATGCCCGACAATCAGGGTTTTAGGGTCAATTGAAATCCATAGTCACGCTGTATCACACTATCTCCTGTGTTAGTTGTTCGTTGATTTGGTTGTTTGCTTTCATCAGCACCACCTCCGCAGTCAATGAGTCCGCACTGTAAAAGCCAAACATCGAGCAACCTCAGTTTACATACCAGTAGTTACTTGCAAGTTCAGTTTGAGTGCCCTAGGCATTTTGTCAGAGGTCACGGAGACAAATGACAGCTCCACTGCAGACACCAACTGTCTTGGATGTTGTGGTGCTTGTCAAAGCCAAAGGTCTTGTGTTGGTTTGATTTGGGAGAATCCCATGTCCTCGGATAATTTTTTACTGGTTTTGTATGCAGGAACATGCAGGAACATAGTTTAAATTTCGGGGACTCTGGGCTCACGTAACTGGTCCTGATGTGAAACACTGGGTTCCTGCTGCGAAGTTGCTCTCCAGACAGGCCGCCTCAACAGGACTGCCGCGTGTGCTGTGGGGTGTGGGATTTGTGGAGACCGGCACAGGGACAATGGGGCACCTCAATGGATTAGGGCCAACATTTTCCCGCAGTTTCCGAGTTTCCTTTTTAAAAAGATATTGAATTGAATTGATATGATAAGATGATGCCCTTCTCAAACCGATCATATGATGATAATGCCTAATCAGATATCAGGCTGCAAGCTTGAAATTTAAGCAGCAAGGGCTCGAAGATCTCATGAGGATTGCGATTTTTTGGCGACGCTCCGTTCAAGAATTGTTGGTTGCTATTTAGATCTGAGTGTTCTACACTAAAGCCAAGCTCAAAAAGGGTCGAATCTCTTCATGGCATCGCTGTGGAGTCCTAGACTACATGTCCCATCAACGAATTGGCTCCTTGGATCTTCATGGTGAAATTCAATTTGATGAGCAAGTTTCACCGATCACTATGAAGCTCCAGGCAGCGAGAGCAAGAAAGGCCAAAGCAGAGCTCTGCCCCTAAGGGTTTCAAGAGCTTGCTGTACCATGCTCTGACCATGGACTAGTCTGAACATGGTCTAGATATTGTCTAGATACTATTTGGTCATACTTTACCAGACAGAACCAAAGGTAGCAAGACCAAATCCATCTCCAAAGTGCATCAGGTCCCATTCGGGTAAAGAGATGGAAAGAGTATGTGATGTGAGATTTCTCGCAAGTTGGTACTCAGTCCTGTATTACAGTATATATATATACACTATATTATATCCACAAACATCACAAACCGTAGTACAAATAATGCAATACAGCACATCCTGATGCATCCTGATCCATCCTGATCCATCCTGGTCCTGGCCATTTCGGGACTCGAGCAAATTGGTGGTGTGCTGATGTTTGCTGTTGCCTTTTGAATCTTGGTGCTCAATTTAGGCCGAAACAGCTGCAAAGACCAATCAAAGCTGCCAAAGTGAGAGGTCCCAGGGGAAAGCTTTGGCAAGAGCGTTGAGAGCTCACCAAACATTGCCAACTTTTGGCCTACATCCCAATAGGTCTCAGTGCAAATTGGTTCCTAATTTGTTTATTTTGTTTCTGGTTTTGTTTTTCAACGCCTTTGCATGCTCTACATTGCTCTGCAGTAGTGAGGTTTTCCATGGACTTCTTGGCGTCAGATTGAAGTGTCTCGCGTCAAAAGACATCAACAACGTGACACTATGTGACACTCATGTTAAAACGGAGAAATCTTGCTGTTGATTGCTGTATGACCAAGTGATGCCCCGAGTAAGTATCCTACCGAGTATCCCACTGAGTATCTCCCAGTGTCAGTGTTGTGTAGAGTCAGCTGGATTGTCTGTAAGTTGTATGGTTTGTACATGTTTATGAAAGGTTCGCTTGCAATCCTACGTCCATTCAGTCGGTGTACTCCTACATCCCTTCAGTCGGTGTGATCAAGTTAGCATGTGAGATTAAGTCTTTGTTGGCACCTGAGGAAGCAAACGAATGTCAAAGTCAAACCTTTTTAAAGTTCTGACAGAAAGTGTGGGCTCGACTTGCTAGGAAGGAAACTGCCGTACCGTTGCTGTTTGTGTCCTTGCAACAGTCTCGTTCCATAGCATGCACAGAGGTCATGGTGTTTGGGAGTACGTTAGACAAGGAAGGTGAGCTAGATGCCAATGTTGATGGCATCCCCTTAAATATCCTTCAATCATGTCTGAAATCCGAATCAAATGGAACTGATAAGAGCTCATCACGATTTGATACAGATTGTGGATCAACTGTCAACCTTGACTTGCTGGCAGCATTGGTGATCTTTGACCATGTCTTCTGTAGCACTCTGTGTACTGCACTGAGTTTCTTTGTTAGTTCTATATAGTTTGTGTGTAATTTATTTTCAGGATATCTTGTTCTACCTCAGGCAAAGGCCTCATCCTGCCCAAAGTTCTCCAGACGTGATAGAGAGGACTGTCTGCATGTGTCACATGTGTAAGAGTTTGAATGTGTGTGTGTGTGTTTGTGTGGACATGAACCCTAAAAAAGTTCATGCTTGTAATCCAAACTCTACTCAGAAACATGTAAATGATGTGCAAATTTGTAGAATATGTATAAATCATATGATTTAAGTTATGTATATATATATATGTATATGTATTATTATTATATATATATGCATTTAATGCTAATTTACATATATCATATGTACAAGTATGTATATCATTGATTTGAAATTTGCAGCCTTGGAATTAGAACATCTTAGAACCAAGTATATCATATTTAGTATATCAAAATATGATGGTATGATGAATTTAGCCTTTGCAACACCGACTGACTCTAAGAAGGGAAACATGTCATGCTCAGTCGAAGTAAGGTCTGTGTGACCTTCCTTTGTCCAAACAGTCACACTACCTGTGAAAACCAAGGCTTTGAACAGAAGTGCATGCATCCAAAATTATCTAAAATTTATGTAAACAATGAACAACATGGAATTGTATAAAATGACGTGTAGAAATGATTTAGGCTTTAGCATGCTTCAGATATGTTTATCTTCAAATGCATGAAAAGCAGAGGAGTCATGCAGGGCACCTGTCAAGTGTTTTTGTCAAAGTCCTGAAACTAGTCCTAGTTCTTCCGAAGGATTCGTCAGAACTTTTGACGAAGCTCATGGACGCAGCGGACTTCAACAGTAACCAGCAAGGCCAAGCGATGATAGCGATACCTTCGGTTTCACATTGAAATGTTTTCACCCCAATGATTGTTCCTGATGCATGACAAGACTCATGACAAGTATTTTGACAATATTATTTTCGATTTTCAATTGATATCTGCCATTTTCTGCATCCGATGTCATTTTCGACTTCTCCAACTCAGGGTATGTGTCAGGAAACAGACAGGCAAGCCACTGCCTAGTCTGGCTATGAAGCTTCTTTCAATGCTTTGTCACAGGGCAACGAATTTCTGCTGTGTTTTCCAAGGATCCTGTTCCGATGAAGATGTTGACCAGTTGCTATCAATCAGCATCTTCACGGGAGTATTTGTCCATTCAGTTTCGACCTGCTTTGACCAGCTGGTTGTTATCCTGGTTGCTTTGAAGATCTTTTAAAGATGTCCGAAATGATTTCAAACTTTCAAATCTTCATGTGTGTTTTTATAAATTGCTTTTCATTCAAGTGGGCAGGGGGCACAGAGCGGTTCAAGGTGCTCATGGCGGAGGCTCCTTGACATTGCAAGTCGAAGAGTTTGTGTGGTTTCCCATAACGAGGCCCTCCCGTCCCCAATCACCCCGTCTGAGGTTGCGCTTGTTTTTTTGAGGCTTACTCAAGCTCAGTTGTAGGATGTTGTAGGATAGTTTGGGTGTGTCTTCATTTTGTTTGCTTGTCCGCCTCCGGATCCCCATTGTCCCTATTTAAAATTTACCCTATTTGTCCCTTGGCTGTTTGTGTCCTCCATTCTTATCATTCTTCCCAAAGCTGTTTTGGGTGTGCGTTCTTTGGTTTTGCGGACAACTTGACCTGACCTTACTCTTCATGGTGGAATTCTTCAGCTGACGTCAGGCCAAAAAGCTCGCACCAGTGGAGAAAAGGGCCGCCTTGGAAGAGGCTACAACCTGGAAGGAAAGGAACTCACCTCAGGTTTTGCAGGGAAGGAAAGATACTGAAGAATAGCAAAAATATGCAAAAACATCGCATTTGTCGATGTTTGTCGGAAAAAATATGAACATGATGCAAATTCAACGAAGACAAACAAGTCTGTGATGCTCATGGAGTTTGCTCGCAGCATCCCGCAGCACAACCTGGTCAGGTGGTTCGCAAGAACTTCTTAGCAAAGACTCCTGGGAGGCATCGAGAATGCCTTCGAAAGATCATCACGGAGTGGAAGGCTTGGCACTTCCTGGGACCGGACCTGCTGCAGATCCATAGTCTTCTGCAAACTCGTAATGCAGTTGCATTGCCCTTGCACTTGGATGGTGTACTTCGATGTACTTCGTACATATTTCGTACATACTTCGTACATCACTGTACAGTCGTGTTATGTCGTGTCATCATTTGGCCACTGAACCGCCCTCGTTGCCTTCGCTTTCCACATGGCTGAGAGATGCTGAGAGGCTGAAGGTTTGTAATTGAGTGCTGTACTCAGAGGCCGCCCATCGGCCGTGTGCTAAGGCAGTGTGAAATCAATTAATTTGACGCACCAAAGTCACTTAGTGATCTTAGTGACATTCTTTTTGGGACAGTTCAAAAAGCCTGCGTAGACATTCGGAGACCCAGAACTGCAAGACTACAAGGCACACCTTTGCACAGCTGGAAATAATGACTGAGTCAATCCTCTGGGTTTAGAAGTCATCATTGAGGTGCAAAAGTCCTTGGGGCTGCAGCATATGGGGGCAACATATGAGCAGTTCAATGAAAAAGGTGCGAGAGCATCGAGAGCTACCGTCCAAGAGCCTGAACCGGGAGACTTTTTCCAGCACTTATACTCGTCACAAAAAAGTAAACAAAAGTATGCAAACGTGTAATTTCATGTAATTTCGTTTCTGGTTTGAGTTCTCAAACAGTTCTGAAATACGTAAATCCATAGCCGTAGCCGCTGCATGTGTCGGCGTATGTCGGCGTCATGATCTGCAAGAAGCGTATGCGTTTGGGATCAATCACGGGCACCAGCTAGATAATTTGGCAAGCAATCAGCAAGGGGTTGTCATAATTTTGCTGACCTTCCAGTCTTCGAATGTTATGGTGTTGAGCTACAAATAGAGACATGCATGAATTATGCATGCACATGGTGAGACACTACCAGTAGCAGCACAAGTATAGCTTGATTTGGAGCAGACAAAAATCCAGGGTATAATAGAACGGGCTTGCGCCCGGGTGCCGCCGACCCCTCCTTCTTTGGGGGGGGCGGTGGCCGCAGCCGTTTCACCAATCTCCGGTGCTTGGGATATCGACATTAAAGAGGAACCTCAAGATGCCCCGTTGGAAAGTCGAGGGCCTCGAGGTCTGGAACCATATATATTTATATATATATATATATATCATGACTGACAGATACTGAAAGCAACCATCAGTCCATTGTATAGTAAATCATATTGGAAGCAAGGTGACGAATTCCAGGTTGTCACACTGCAGGCTGTTATGGGCAATGACGAAGGGCGACACCATCCACCACGCGTTTGGTTTAAACTGGCAAGGCCTTGGCGATGAGCGCATTAGCGGGCACAAGCTTCTCGACCTGAGCGCCAAAGCGTTGCGTTGGCGATGGCTCATCATTGATGAGATCAGCATGGTTAGCGCTGAGCTTTTGGCTCGGTTAGAGTTGTGTTGCCGAGAGTTGGTCCGCGATCTCGCCCAAAGCAAGTACGCAACGGATGCAGCATGTGCTCGTCCCTTTGGAGGGTTGAACGTTATTCTGGCAGGTGATATGTGGCAGCTGCCACCGCCACGTGGAACTTTTCAGGGAGATGTCCCATGGTAATGGTTGACGCAGTGCAAAACGAAGAAAGTAGCCCATACCATCCACGGGCAAGAGTTGGTCTGGGGATGTCTGGGGCAAGTCCCCGGACGGAATCCATGGCGTGACAGAACTGGTGGAGTGCGAGAGCGCCCAGGATATTTGTGGTTGCAGAGTCTACAAAACGAAGTACGAAACGGTGCGTTCTCCGAGACGAACCGCGCATTCTTACATGGCTTTAGCCACGCCGGTACCTGGAAGCTGGAACAGGGACTAGAGTGCAACCAGTCTGCGTGCCACAAGTTGCTCAAAGAAAAAGCAGCGCCAAAAGAAATCCTTCGTTTCGAATGCAACGTGTGCAAAAACGAACGCTAATCCAAGGCCAGAGTTGCAGACGGTTCCACTGAGGCCTCTGCAAAGCTCGCCCGGGCAAAGCTATTTTTGCCACAAATGCCATGAAGTATCACGTCAATAAACTGCGAGCCAAAGCTTGGGCCGCAGAAACAGGACAGGTGCTGCACCATGCCATTGCGAAAGACACGATATCAAGTTCGGCTTTGCGCGAAAAGCCAGATCTGGGCAAAGAAAAATTGACACCAGGCTTGAACGCCCTAACAACAGAGGGCCATGGAGGCAAACGGCAGGCTTCAAGGCTCTAACAACAAATGCCTGTGGCCAGAGTGCCTGGCACTGGTCGAAGCTGTTCTAGAGGGCCATGGAGGCAAACGGCAGGCTTCAAGGCTCTAACAACAAATGCCTGTGGCCAGAGTGCCTCACACTGCTCGAAGCTGCCGCAGGAGATTTTTAGGGGCTTGAGGGCTGGCAAACGGCAGGCTTGAACGCCTTAAAAACAGAGGGCCATGGAGGCAAACGGCAGGCTTCAAGGCTCTAACAACAAACGCCTGTGGCCAGAGTGCCTGGCACTGCCGCAGACGATTTTAGGGTTTGAGGGCTGGCAAACGGCAGGCTTGAACGCCCTCTAGAGGGCCATGGAGGTGGCCAGAGTGCCTGGTCGAAGCTAGCGCGGAGGATTTTAAGGGTTTGAGGCCTGAACGCCCAGAACAGAGGGCCATGGACAACAAATGCCTGTGGCCAGAGTGCCTGGTCGAAGCTCTCGCGGAAGATTTTAAGGGTTTGAGGGCTGGCAAGGCTTGAACGCCTGAACAACAGAGGGCCATGGAGGTGGCCGGAGTGCCTGGTCGAAGCTGCCGCGGCGGTTAATGGTTTGAGGCCTGGCAAACGGCAGGCTTGAACGCCCTAAGAACAGAGGGCCATGGAAGCAAACGGCAGGCTTCAAATCTCTAATCACAAATGCCTGTGGCCAGTGCCTGGTCGAAGCTGCCGCGGAGGATTTAAGGGCTTGAGGGCTGGCAAACGGCAGGCTTCAAGGCTCTAACAACAATTGCCTGTGGCCAGAGTGCCTGGTCGAAGCTGCCGCGGAAAACTTTAACGGTTTCAGGGCTGGCAAACGGCAGGCTTGAGCGCCTTAAGAAGCTGCCGCGGAAGATTTTAAGGGTTTGAGGGCTGGCAAACGGCACGCTTGAACGCCCTATAAGACAGAGGGCCATGGAGGCAAAGGGCGGGCTTGAAGGCTCCAACAAAAAATGCCTGTGGCCAGAGTGCCTGGCCGAAGCTGCCGCGGAGATTTTAAGGGTTTGAGGGCTGGCAAACGGCAGGCTTGAACGCCCTACTTAGGTGTGTCTTCGAAGTTGTGGCAGTTATAACATAGGTTATAACTAAGTTATGCAAGTTATGAAAGGTATACTTTATGAACTTATTTTGAAGTTACGTTTTTGTAATTTTCACTCTTCAAAAAAACTGTCTGCAAACTTGATTAAAAGCGGATCATCCGCTCCAAAAGAAACAGAGCAGGTCTACCGCTTCAAGGTCAAATGAGCGGGTTTACCGCTTCAAGGCCAAACTCAGCGGGTTTTCCGCTCCAAGAAAATGCAGTACAGGGCAGCGTGGATTTTTTTTTGAAGCTTCATCGAATCAGAGCCAATACCTGCGCGTCTTGAGCAAAGGTAATCTTAAAATAGTTGCCCAAGGAAGTTTCTGCAAGCGTGGAAATAGAATCCAAGTCAGTTGGCCATGACCATTGCGACCAAGCCCATTCTTGTCCATGTCGGATGTGAACGGCCCAGACACCCAACAAGTGAAAGTTGTTGTTTTTCTGCTGCGCTGCTTGGACGTAGAAGCACGCCTGGGTTGATGGGTTTACCACGAAGTCTCCTTGGCCAATCCAACCCCCAACAGCGCTTCTCATGGATTTTCTGATGGCAGCTTCTCCACATGGTTCAATTTTGCCATGCAGGGCAGGACACTTTTTCAAAGCGCATGCTAAATCAATTTGAAGCCACCTGGCTAACGATGATTTTTCCATGTCTTGCAGCCGGGTGATGTTTGGAATGATTCCTCCTTTGAAAGTTTTGTTTTTCCTTTCCATGCAGAAACAGTCAAAATGGTAGCCTGCTTCAGCAACTTGTTCTTCGTGGTGGAACTGAAAGTGATGCTTGGGCCTGCACGCATCTCGCGAGTAGGCACGCACGAACTTGCGGAGGTGATCAGATTGCAGCTGCACCAATCCCGTAGAGGATGCAGCATCTTTCTTGCTATGCATAATCCGCAAGCAAACCATTTGCAAAGCTACAAAGCTTGCTACCTCGTCTCGCATCTCCGTGAACGCTGAGAGCACAAAGTGACAAAAGGCAAACAGTAGCGACATCAAACCTAAGGTTTGCGAAGCGGAGCCAGCCCAGTGAATATCTCCTCCGCTTTTTCTGAAGAGCTTTTTGTTCAAAAGTTGCGAGGTAATGTTTCCGTACAATTTCTGTCCCTTGCAAGACGAAGCACAAACCCAAGACATTTTCGCGAAGTCGCGAACATGGTCTACAGTGACTTTCAGCTTTTGTTCTGCACGTGTCAGCAGCAGACCACATTCCTGCGAAGCAATACCGTTATTGAAAATATTGTGCATCGCATCATAGACAATTCTGCTTGGTTGCAGAAACTGCGTCAAAGACGAATCGTTGAGGAAGCATTGGGGCACATAGTGCCATCCAGAATATTTCCTGTTTCAAGCAGTTCAGCGAACATCTCAACTCAATATATTGTGTACACATGTACTGCAACTGAGCGGATGTCCCGCTTCATGAACACATGTATTTTGATGTGTTGACGTGCAAAGTTTAAAAAAATATATAACATATATGCAGCGCCGGATCGGCATTCTGCCAAGTATCTCAGCTTCATCACGGCGAGCTTTGCTGCCTCTGAAAACTCGTAGATAATCCAAAATGTCAGCCACCCCCTTGTCAGTTTGCAAATCGAACTTGCTGGGATTGTGTTCCCAAATTGTAGCAAAACCAGTCATTTCCGGCAAATGAGACGCAACAACGTTGCGACACTTGAAACAGCAACGCAGCCCTGCTGAACCTTTGCAAGCAATGCTGGCGCGAATGGCCGCTTCGTCAGCAATCATGTAGATTTTGCCTGTGACAACATAGTTGGTTTCTTCACCATGGGAAATGGCAAAGCCAGCAAACATTGGCAGAAGCTGTCTCAAGACGTGTGCGATCAAGGCCGGCTGTTTCCCCTGCAGCTCTTCGATTTCATCGTGCCTCAAAATACAGACTGGCATCCACATTGCTTCATCACCAGTGGCAGCCAGATGACTCCACGTGAAGTATAGCCTTGCATTCGAGGCCATGCATGTTGGATATTATACTTCGTTTCCCACGGCGCAAAACAAAATAAAACAGAATCTGCGTACCGGGTTGCACTAGAGACTTCCGAGCATTATCTGGACGTAATGGGTTTCCAGGGGTTATTTCATCGCAGTAGCAAATGCCTTCAGCAAATGGTCCGTGGAAGTCTCTCAGCGACTCGAAAAAAACCTTGTCTTTTTCACATCTCATTTGGCAGAATTCAGCTATGGATGTTGTCCAAACACTCATCATTTGTCGACCCGTGTGTCGCGGAAGCTCGGAGCACTGTAGCAAATGTAATACATCAGAGAATCGTTGGCAGATATTTTTTTTTTAGCGTGCACTTCAGCATCATCTCTGTCGCTTAGCCGTGCAATAACGGCCCTCAAGTGGTTATCAGCCAAGCCTTTAATGCCTTGGCATTTTTCAAACAGCGCTCCATCAGCCTTCCTTTTCGACATGTACAGGATATTTATATATATATACGAAGTCTTTGAGTGGAAGCCAACGGTAGAACAATTGTTTTGCAACATTGGAGATTACACATATTATAGGAGCGGATGCCCCGCTACAACGTATGCAAAGGGAGCGGATGCCCCGCTACAACGTAACAGAACGGAGCGGATGGCCCGCTACAAGATAACAGAACGGCGCGCATGGCCCACTGGAAGCTCTAACAAAACGGAGCGGATGGGCCACATAGAATATCGGTACAACGCAAATTGGCGGATGGCCCGCTACAAGGAAGCCACTTATTATACCTCTTGAATGGAGCGGATGACCCGCTTCAATGATTCCTATAGATCTACATATAGACACACCTCTGCCCAAGCCTTTCTAGCTCTGGGTCCATGCACGCTGCGTCAGGATGCCCTAATCATACGCCGTGCGCTCAATGGTCTTGCTCAAAGTCGCCATGACCACGCATGTGCTACCCAAGTAGATGCCGACGCGATCCAGAAAGAAATCAATCTGCAGGGCACCAACGGTCATGAGGTCGCTACGACCGACTGCGTCCTCCAAGGCAACACGGCGGGCGGCAGCTGCAATCTCCTCATCATGGCAGCCATATTCTGCAACACCATCAGCCTTCGTAGCCATTGCAATGGAACAGGAGCAATCAGCACGGTTTGCAATTTGAGCTCTCAAACGCTGTGCATCTCCAAATTCAATGCTTGCGGCAAGAAAAAAAAATCCAGCGGCGATTCCGCTCCATGCGTATAGGTTCTGTTGCTATAGACTATAAATCATGAGAAACGCGTTTGAACTCAGCGGTTGGCCCGCTCCATATATACAACTTCGTTTGAAATCAGCGGATGGCCCGCTCCAAACGGGGTCTGCAAAACTGTTCCATGGTACCCTGGTACCCACCAAACACAGCGGATGGCCCGCTATTTTTCACTTTCTATCTCTGCTGCTTCACAGGTTGTATATGGCCATCCTTGACCAACTCATACCAGCTCTCATGGTTTTCAGGCTTGAAATACTTCTTAGAGAAGTATTCCTTGGCTGTTCCACCTCTCTTGCGTTTCCAGCCGTTCTGCTTCTCCCAACGGTCTCTTTGTCTCTTGCTAACTCTCTGGCTGGCCTCCTCAGCTGCAGAGGTCATCCCAACTGCCGAAGAGCTTGAAAGAGCAGATCCACCTGCTTGGAAGCAAAACATGAAAAGTATATACGGTATATATGTAAGATCAACTTGAAAGTTGAAGCAACTCAAATGGAGCAAATGGCCCGTTACAAAATCATATAGATATATGTGTCTATATACGTAAAGTGTTTTGGGATCAAGATATATCAAGATTAAACAAATCCCAACTTCAACTGGAGCGGATGGCCCGCTACAAGGAGCAACCATCACCAGCAACCAGACACAAGCATGGAGCGGATGACCCGCTACAAGAAACGACCAAACAAAAGTGCTTGCAACACCATGCCTGTCGGGTCTGCCCGGGGTGTTTCGGGTCGAGGGGCTGGTGGTCTCGCCTTTGTCTGTTGCACTAGTCGTGGGTTTGGCTGCGCAGGTCTTATGTGGGGCTGCTCAGGTCTTGTCTTCGGCTGGACAGGTCTTGCCTTTGGTAAGGGAGGTCTGAGTTGGGGAGGCGGCGGCTTCGGTGTAGATGGCGCTGTCGCTGGGAAGGCTGCTGGGGTTGTAGGTCTCACCTTTGGTCTTGGTGGCAAAGCGGTTGTACCCGGCCAAGCTGCTTGTTGCTTGGGTTGTGCTACAGCCTCTTTCCAAGAAAGCCGGTTCTTTCTCCACGGAGGTGTGTCATCCATGGCAACATCATGTACGGTACCGAGCTCGTATATAGGGTACAGCTACATGAATTGAGCCGCAGCGGTTGAGCCACAAAAAATCAAACAACTGGTTGTTTCACGACAACATTGGTAACCTTAAAAAAATGCAAACACTGCTGTGAAGGGAGCGGATGGGCAGCTAGCAAAAAGCCAAGACTGCTGCATATAGGGAGCGGATGGCCCGCTACAAACAAAACAGCACTAATGCAAAGGGAGCGGATGGCCCGCTACAACAGAAGCAAACACTGCGGCAAAGGGAGCGGATGGACCGCTACAAAGCTCAATGCTGAAAACATGCACAACTGCGCCACTGGAAGCGGAAGTCCCGCTACACACTAAAAAACAGATTGAAAACTTTTTTTTTGCAGCAGCTCTTTGCAAAGCAAATCTGATCCCTCACTTTTTGAGGCTTGGCTTCTTGAAAACAGAAGAGGACTTAGATCCGCCGCCGCTCTTCACCCCAGGTTTCTTCGCAGGTTTTGTAGGTTTCTTGGGTGCCTTCGGGGTTGCTGCGTCAGGAAAATGCTTGACCAAGAGGACGTTGTTGTTCTTGGCCTGGTACATCCCATGGATGGGCCAAGCCTCTCTTCCCTCCGGCATTGGCACCCTCTGGAACGGATAGAACACGCCCCCATATGCTCCAGCAGCCTTGAAGATCCGTGCATCACCTTCTGTAAGACGTTGCTGCTGCCGCGGAGGCAAGGCAACCCATTCCCATTCGGGAACATGTTCGAAGCTCAAAGGCACATCATTTGGAGCCGTATAGAAAATGGCTTTGTACACCATGGCTTCTAAATCACTTTGTTTTGAGCTGTTGCCAAATCCTGCAAAAAGTGCAGAATGATAAAGATGATGATATACCACAAGTTGGTATACGATTGGTATACGGCCTCTCCTGGCGATCACCTGTGCTCCGTATACGCTTGGTATACGGGAAATTTTCCTTTTGGTATACGGTTGGTATACGGGGCTGTCCTTTTTGGTATACGTATTGAGTTCTTTACATACAGCTTGGTATACGGGCCCTCTCTGGTTCGGTATACGCGCGGTATACGCTGGTATACGGTGTTCCTGTCTTAACGGTATACGGAAAGTATACGCTGGTATACGGTGATCCCCTCTTACATGTGTAGGTTTGGCACGAAAAACAAGAAGTTGAGACGTGAAACTTCCAAGTTATACGCATATCAGGACTCAAGATTGGAAGAGAAAGATTCTAAAACGAAGGTGGCCATAAGCATCCTTATAGATTGGGAAACTTCAACCAATACAAGAAGTTGAACAGTACGACTTCCAAGTGGCGTGTAACATGTGGTCGAAATGGAGCGGATGGCCCGCTACAAGAAGTGAAACACTGCTGCAAAGGAAGCGGGTGGCTCGCTACAAGAAGTTTTTCCTCTGCTGCAAAGGGAGCGGATGGCCCGCTACAAAACGAACACAGTGCTGCAAAGGGAGCGGATGATCCGCTACAAGAAGTTCTTCCTCTGCTGGAAAGGGAGCGGATGGTCCGCTACAAAATTACATCCATCCAGGTCCAGGTTTTCCCCTTTCTCTTAGCAGATTCCCTTTCAATGATCATGCAGCTAAATACCACAAAGATCGCATGCTGGGCTAACATCTAATTGAAAGCCACTGGAAGGCTACCCTAAAGATTTTGAGAAAATATGGTACCGAGCAAGGCAGGGCTAGAGCAGTTTCACTGCTCATTGTTCTTGGTGGCCTCTGCCTGGGCAGCTTCAACCGCTGTCTTGGCCAAGGTTGCCAAGCCGTCGGTGCCAAGATTCTTCACAATTTTGGCCAACTGCTCTGCTTCTGCAGTTGTCGCTCTCAACTCTTTGGCACACTTCTTGGCGTCGAACTCCCAGGGATCGCATTTCTCGCCCTTTGCAGACAACTTCTCTGCATTGGCGATGAATTTCGTGGCAGACTTGATGCTTTCCTTGGCTGCTTGAACCAAGCCTTCCAACGCAACAGGCGCATGGTCAGCCTTCAAAGCTCGCTTGGCTGCAGGGAGCGCGGGTGCCACCACCTTCTCTAAGGCTCTGGCCTTCTTGATCTGTGCCTGGTTCTCCTTTTTGATCTTCTTCTGTTCCCCTGTGAGCTTCTGGGTCTTCTGCTTTTTCACCTTCTTGGCCTTGCCTGTCTTCGACTTCTGACGCTTTGGCACCGAAGATGCTTCTGAGTCACTAGACTCCAAGCTGGCAAGGGACTCCATGTCCACATCATCCTGCTCACCTTCACCATCTTTGGGCGCAGAGCGTTTCTGGCCCCCGACCTTTCTCATTGCTGACTGCACCCGTTCTCGCACAACCTCCTCAATCTTTTCGTGGTCCACCGTGATGGTCGCGACACGGAATACCTTTCCAAACCTGAGATTGCGGGTACCGAATCCACGAATGAAGTGGAGCGGATGGCCCGCTACAAAACGCAAACACTGCTTGAAAGGGAGCGGATGACCCGCTACAAGAGGCAATCACCGGAGCGGATAGCCCGCTACAAAAACTTCTATAAGAATCCAAAGACCCTGTAAAAGGGGTTTCACATTAAACCGAAGGGGCAATGCCGAAGACATCCATTCGGCCTTCTCTTCGATGGCCTTGACGTCGTAGCCTTGTTGCTCGTAGACTGACAGCGGCAGAAAAGATCCACCTGAGGTCTTCCTGGTCAAAGTTCTGTGGATTGTGGTCAAAGTCTCTGTGATCTGAAGCTTGATCTTGTCCAGCTTGAATCTGCCGCCGGCATCTTTGCACATGTGCGCACTCTTGAAAAAGGACACCAAGTCTTCACTTCCTAAAGTCTGCCACCCAAGAGCTTGCATGTCGAAATTCTTGTACAACATCGTGCAAATGTTGTGGCATGCCTGGCAAGTCAGAGACCGGTGACCTTTCTTTCGAATCACCTTCTCAATCTTTGTGTCAACAAGCTTCTTGCAATGGTGGCAGTAAGCCTGACTGGAGTTGTAACTGTCAAGCTGTTGCCAAGTCATCCCCTCCATCGGTTGAACCACCTGAGAAGCGTCAGTGACAGGCACAAGGGCACCATTGCGCTTGTCATCTTGGCTCCCTCTTCCCTCCTCTAGAGTCTCTGAAGCCTCTGGAGTTGACAAGGATTGGTCGGGGCCTTTAGCATCGGCCTCGGTGGCTGCAACAAGTTGCGAGGCATCCCGGACCTGGTCATCAGTCTTGGTCAAGTCCTGGGAGTCGACCACCACAGCAGCCATTGCGGAATCCGGACCCTTGAGTTTCCTGACGGGGGGTTGCTGCTGCCTATGGTGCTTAGCGTGTAGCATCGAAAGAGAAAATCAGACTACCAAAGATTTATGTGAGCGGACGGTCCGCTTCAAGTGATCACATTGCTTCGAACTGTCCCCGACGTGCCTGCAGCGGGTTTTTCCGCTCCATGTATTCTATGCATCTATGTACTGTATGTATATATGTGTTTAAAAACCAATATTATAAAGATCTTCTGTACATATATTCAGCGGATGCACCGCTCCGAAGTGGACATCTGTGCTTGACAGTTGGTAACAACCAATAACTCATTCGTTGGATTTTTGCAGGAATCACGCAGTCCTCTGCGAATTTAGCGGCAAGACGCCGCAGAGAAATTAGGGCAAACAGTTACATATCATTTGGATTAAATTGCTTTGCAAAGAAATCAATCATCGAAGTACTGCGCAGGAAGCCGCCTCAGTGTTCCAGGCTGGACGTCTTTGAGACTCATCTCAGATTCGACCAAGTGTTGATCCCCTCGGCGCTGCAGCTCCTCCATGATTCTTGAACACAAGAAGTCAGCGTGATCCATACTCAGGAACGTCTGCCTCAGCGCCACAAAGTTGCTAGCCAACTTTTTGCTAGGGTATCTTCTAATCAGCGACTCTTGCTGCCTCGCCACGGCACTCTGCTCCATGAGTGGTCACACGGAAACAAAAACAGAAGTGCCTGCTGGAGACTGTCACGCTGAAAGCGGAAGGTGGCCTTCCCACATGAGAGTGTAAAAAAAAGGGATTCATATGGTTATATAGCGGGTTTGTCCGCTCCACGCTTTGCCTGTAGAATACCTTCAAAGAATTTGCTGCAGAAAAAAAGGTCAGCGGATGGCCCGCTCCAAGTTGCGCAAGGAAGCATCGCTGATAGTGGTGGCACACGGAAATGTGACTTTACAGCGGGCAAACTCCAAATCTTTCTCACACAAGCATGTGGTAATCAACATGCGTTCTTTTGCCAGAGCTTGTGAACTTGTTCCATGCAGACTCGTTTTGCTTTGCAAACGTTGTCGCACAACGCCTGAGCAGCTTGTATCTAGATGCTTCGAGGCCAACAAGTGGAACAGACCACTTTGATACCATGTAATTTTGATTGAACGAAGTAAACCATGAAGGTGATTGAATTTTGCATGAAAAAAAATCAGGCGCTTTGCACCTGCAGATCCCATTGCTCTGCAGCTGACTTGTGAGCTGCACGTGCAATCTCCTTCGCTGCCTCTTCGGCGGTTCCCGCCTTCAAAGATGCTTGCAAGGCCCGGTGGTAAGCTCGAGAAGTGAAGCGCTTTCGGGTGTCCTTGGCTGCATCCACAACCTTCTCAGGCTCTGCAGCAGGAACTCTCTTCCTCTGGGGTGCCTTCTTGCAGGGTCCTTTCTTTTTCGATGCCTTTGGCTTTTTCTTCTTTCCGTCATGCTCGTCCTTCTCAGGTGCCTTTCGCTTGCCGGCATTGATTTTGCCCTGCAAATTCGCAATCTGAGCTGCAACAGTCAGAGATGCCTCTTTCCCAGGTGTTGCCCTTGGGACGACGGCTTTCTCTTTGGCCAATGACTTGACCACTTGCAATCTTTCAGGTTCCTTCTCCGAGGCCATCTCGGACTCGGGCTTGCTGGGCTGACTGTCCACCTTGTCGGACGTGGTGGATTGACTGTCAGTCAAACTGGCTTGGGAGCTTGAGCGGGTCAAATCTTTCAACGGGAGCGAAAGATTGCTAAGTGTCTTGGTGTTGCCCTCTTTCAAAAATTTCACCTCCAACTTGCCTCCAACTCATCAGTCTTATGTACTGCAGGATGGCTTCTTGGAGGCCGTTGACCATTCCACTACCCAACTTTGGTACCTTGGTGGCAGCGTTGGAGCTCCTCATTGGGATCAGGTCCACCCTATGCTTCAAGCAGCCCGGGTCAAAGGCCGGCTCCACAGGCTCCAGCCTCAAACGAACAAGGCCTTGTAGCAAAAAAAGTTAAATTCTCATGAAATGAAATTATAGAATGTATATGTGTTATACGAAAACATGAAATATACAAGATCGAGTAGCTCGCAAAAGACTACCTGGTACTCCCAACTGCCCAAGTCGTGGCGAAATCCCAAAAATCTTGAAATTAGCTTGGGGGAAGGCTTTTGTGGAAGTCGTGGCGATGCGGCGTTTAGCTTGTGTTTAGGGTAGGTTGCTGTTTTACTATCTCATGTAGACCTAAAGTGGCGAAGCGGCGTTTAGGTTGTGTTTGGGGTAGGGCGTTGTTTTACTATTAGCATAGTGCTTTAATCTTGCTAGTTGCGTTCTCATTGTGTTTGGGATGGTTGCTGTTGGGTTCTGCAGCTACTGGCGTCTTGCTGTTGCTGCGGCTGCTGGTTCGACGGCTGCTGCTGTTGCTGTTTCCGGGTACTTCTACACAACGCTGGGATTATCATCTCTACACTGCCATGGCGGTGTGCTGGGATTCTGCAAATTGTCATTGTTTCGCTACCAGTGATCCAAGGAAGGGCAGGTTTGCGGCTTGCGGGCCAAAGTCCATGTGTGTAGATGCGGGGCTTTTTCCGTACCTCGTTTTGACCTCGTTTTGGACCTCGTTTTTTTTCCTTTATCAGAACCCATCCTGCAGTATACAAACTAGGAAAAGGGCCTGCTTCGCGTTTTTGTTTGTGGGCGTCAACAGTGCCCACGAAAAAAGGCCCGTTGGAAACCGGCGTTCCGATGGGATTCGATCAAAAACGAATAGAACATAATAGAACCATGATAGTTTGGTCAAGGCTTGTTAAAGCTAGCGTTTCCAATGGGGAAAGGGGTTTTGCAAGGTCTGTGCCGGGACAGGGGTCGTGGCGAGCGTTTTGATTGGGAATAGCTGTCAAACGCAAACATTGCAAGGACTTGGGCGTATGGGTGTAGATCTCTTCGGGAAGCAGCGCTGGCTTATCTGGGAGACTTGCCAGAAAGAACAATCCATCCACCTTGAACTTTTTGAGAAGCTTCTTCACAATTGGCTTCCACACCTGCAAGGTATCATACATCTCAGAGCCACTGGGTGAATTCATATTCCATTCTGTGTGGAAGAGAATCGCCATGAGGAAAGCGATGGTAGGCTCAGAAGGGCATTCCAAGCCGAGTCCTGCCAGATGCTTGCACAACTTCTGGCAAAGAATCTGCCGAGCAGAGAAAGAATGTCCCGGCTCCAACCGAAGGATATCAGCCCACATGGGTTTGGTGAGGAAGAAAGCCATGTTGGTAAAGTCTTGCATGGAGCGGCGAGACTTTGCGCCAACCTCTGCCTCCTGCACCACTTTCTCTGCAATCTCAGATTGCAGCTGGGTCTTCTGATCTTGCTTCAAATCCAAACCTTCGATCATTGAGACCAAAGTAGGCACCTCTGGAGTTGTCAAACCCCTCAGGTTCACCACTTTGGTGGTGAGAAGGTCAAACTGCTTCTTCTGCAAGGTGGCGAAGTTGGGCAGCTTGCTGCAGCTGTCTAAAAACTTCTGGGCGCCCTTTAAGTGCTGCTCCAAGGCGGACGCCATGTCACAACTCAGAAGCCTGAAGCAAAAACTGAGCAAAACTGCTGCGTGAGCGCAATTTAAATCATTCAAACGCTTCTGCTGTTAACTTCGCCGGACGTATATGAAAAAAAAAGAAAGCGGAGGACCCGCTCCAATTCAAATGCAGCGGTTGACCCGCTCCCAAGAAAAACAACAGTCCTCAACAACTTTTAAGCGGAAGACCCGCTCCAATCTTCCAAGAAATTGAAAGGTTGCAACAAGTGGGACAAAACACAGCCAAACAGAAGTTATGATTTCTAGTTTTTTTAAGTTAAAACGAAGTTACGAGAAAGAAGTATAACTAACTTAGTAACATCAAGTTACTAAGTTCAACTTATAACTACCATAATATATGTTATAACCTATGCTATGGAACTTATAATATATGTTATAACCCATGTTTTAACTGCCACAACTTCCAAGACACACCTAAGTAACAACAGAGGGCCATGGAGGCAAACGGCAGGCTTCAAGGCTCTAACAACAAATGCCTGTGGCCAGAGTGCCTGGTTGAAGCTGCCGCGGAGAATTTTAAGGGTCAGAGGGCCATGGAGGCAAACAGCATGCTTCAAGGCTTTAACAACAAATGCCTGTGGCCAGAGTGCCTGGTCGAAGCTCCTGCGGAGGATTTAAGGGTTTGAGGGCTGGCAAACGGCAGGCTTGAACGCCCGAACAGCAGAGGGCCATGGAGGTGGCCAGAGTGCCTGGTCGAAGCTGCCGCGGAGGATTTTAAGGGTTTGACGGCCTGGCAAACGGCAGGCTTGAACGCCTAAGAACAGAGGGCCATGGAGGCAAACGGCAGGCTTCAAGGCTCTAACAACAAATGCCTGTGGTCAGAGTGCCTGGTCAAAGCTGCCACGGAGGATTTTAAGGTTTGAGGCCTGGCAAACGGCAGGCTTGAACGCCCTAAGAACAGAGGGCCATGGAGGCAAACGGCAGGCTTCAAGGCTTTAACAACAAATGCCTGTGGCCAGAGTGCCTGGTCGAAGCTGCCGCGGAAAATTGTAAGGGTCAGAGGGCCACGGGGCAAACGGCAGGCCTCAAGGCTCTAACAACAAATGCCTGTGGCCAGAGTGCCTGATCGAAGCTGCCGCGAAGCATTGAGGCATTTGAAGCCAACAAAAACAAGCTCCACACCTGGGGTGGTCCCAGGCGCCGCTCCTGCCTTGGCGAAGGCCGGGGTCGGCGGATATACTGTAATGGTAAATATAAGTACTGTGTTTAGAATATATTGCTTTTAATTTATATATATTTATTTAAAATATATTGTCATTATAGTTTTTTATAGTATATGGTACGTCGGAGTTCTTCCATGTTCTTCCTACTCTTTGTATCTTTGTGGAAATTGTGCGTCTGGATAGGAGGCTCTCAAGTTTGGATACTGGTGCTTGAAGTCACTTAAAGTGGCTTCGAATTGTTCTGTCTTTGTTCGTTCTTTCGGATTGGCCCGCTTAAAAGGGTTTGAATTGGTTGGAGACTATGAATTTAAATGCGGGATTCGCCTGCTTGCAAGAAAAACCATGGCTTGCGCATGCAGTTTCGACCATCATCATGAGTTCGCTCCATTCAAGCGTTGGCTGCATTTAACTTCGTCCACAAAAAGAACGAATTTCACTTCGTTGGGAAGACAAAACATTAACCCTGTGTCAGTAAAGCATAGTAAAGCTATATGTAAAGCTGCAAAGTCAATTGCAAGTGCACAGCGCAACCAGAGGTTTAGAAGGTCTTATCGCAGTCGCAATGATGGTTTACAAGATGGTACAAGCAAAATCTTCCAAGTTTTCGAGAAATTGTGCAAGCATCAGTCCTTGTCCTTGCCTCCTTGTCACCCTCAGATGAATGCCTGTCCCTTGCGCAACTGCAATGGAGCTGTCAAAACAAGATCATTTTGCGCTGGTGGAGCTGCTGCTATATTCCAATCACATCAATGGCTTCCAGTGGATAGCAGGCATGCCTGTCCCGTTAAGTCCTGCATTTTCTCCTTTACATCTTTTACACAGCTGTTTGGACTCCCAGCGATTGAATATTTTCCACGGTTTCATGCCGTTGGATGCGTTCGCGGGTTCCTTGGTGCAATTCAAGGTGTTGGCGGATTTGTATTGGGCTGCACGGTCATCACAGTCCATTTAGGCCTGAGATTCCTCGTCTTGCGCTCTCACCACGGCTTGCAGGCCCATTTCTCGGCTTACACGACTCTTGCTGACGCTTTGCTTTGTAAGAAGCATCGCCGCTCATGATCGCATCTTGGTTTGCAAGTGTTTTGTAGGATCATGCAAAGTTAATCAGTAAATTCCAAATGCCCCTGTGTTGCAACAATCCTGCACGGGTTCTGTAGAACTGTATATATATATATTTATATATTGATAACTCAATCATATTATTTAATAATGTGATTATAATAGTATGTATATATGTATATATGTATATATGATAGTGATATATAGCAATTGATAAAATATAATTATGATTAATGAATATTTATAACTGTAATGTATAATTGATTATAGATTATCGACGGAAGTTTAGAAGTCAAACTTCCGACAATATGGACAGATGAAAAGCAGAGCTGGGCAGAGGCAGAGAGAAGACAAGAGTAGAAGAGAGCAGATCAGAGAAGAGAAAGAGTCAGAAGAAAGAAGATGCAGATTCGCGAAAAGGTAGGAAAGTCGCGAAACACTGTGTTTTGTCCAACGATTTGTGGCTCCGGAGGGTCGAAAAGTAGGCTCGCTAAAGCGGCGGGTGCGGAGCCATCTGGCCAGATGAGAGATGGAAAAGTGCACGCTGTTGTGGCGCGAAGCACATTTGTAAGTGAAAAAGCTAAAAGCACCTGACGTCCGGACCACTTTTGGAAGTTGCGATGTCGAAAAAGTGCACGCCGTTGTGGCGCGAAGCACATTTCGAAGTCAGAATGTACAAAGCACACCAGGGTCGGACCACTTTTGGAAGTTGAGATGTCGAAAAAGTGCACGCCGTTGTGGCGCGAAGCACATGTCGAAGCCAAAATGTACAAGACACCACATGCCCGCGCCACTTTTGGATACTTTTGGAGGTTCAGATGTCGTTTCGCCTGGCAGGCGCAAGGGCTTGTGCACCTTGTCAAAAGTTGGTAAAACGTGAGGGTTTTGTCGCATTTCCAAAAACCATGGCAGGCGTGGGGCATTTGAAGAGGATCTGCAAAGATGCATTTTCCGTGGCAGGCGCAGTACAAAAGACATGTTCATGAGAGATGTTAGGAGGTCAGGGCGCTGATTTCCTGAGAGGGGTTGCATTTTGGAGCATCAGATCTGTAGGTTTGCTAAGATGATTTTGCGTGACAGGTGCAGCACTTCGTATGACCTGGTATCATTTTTTGTGGCAGGCGCAATACTTTAGACAGGTGGAGTGGAAAAATCGCAAAACGCATTGGTACGAGGCTGTCAGCGCTGCACTTAACTTTCCATGTTTGAAGGAAGTCTCGCAGAATTGCTTTGTTTTTGATGTTGTCATGTTCAAAAATTGAAGAAGTCTCGCAGAATTTCTTCGTTTTGGATGTTGTCAAGTTCAAAAGCTGTAGACGTCTCGTAGACTTGTTTCGTTTTTGATGTTGTCAACGTCGAAAAATGAGGAAGTCTCGCAGAATTGCTTAGTTTTCAAGCTTGTAGATAGACAGGTGGATAGACAGACAGACAGACAGACAGACAGACAGACAGACAGACAGACAGACAGACAGACAGAGAGAGAGAGAGAGAAAGAGAGAGAGAGAGAGAGATAGATAGATAGATAGATAGACAAATAGATGGATGGATAGATAGACAGACAGATAGATAGATAGGTAGATAGATAGATAGATAGACAGACAGTAAACAGATAGACAAATAGATAGAGAGACAGTTTTATCGATAGATAGACGGAGAGATAGACAGATAGATAGATAGACAGACAGATAGATAGATAGGTAGATAGATAGATAGATACATAGATACATAGATAGATCGGTAGGTAGGTAGGTAGGTAGGTAGGTAGGTAGGTAGTCAGAGAAAGCGAGAAAGAGAGGAGACCTCAACCACCTTCGGTCCATCAGTGGATTCGCTCTGCCATCCGTGATTCACAACAACCAACCTCTCCTATAGGTTTCCTATTTTTAAAACTTCCGCCACCGCCTTGTGCGGTACTACTGGTACAGGCCACCGACAGTTTCGATCTCTCCTTGAATCCTTTCCCAAGTAGCCTAGCCCCAGGTATGCTCCAAGAAGAGGCCCGGATCGCGGCCCGGGTAGTTTGTGCAAAAACTCGAGTCTAACATACTGTTTCGGCTGCTTCGGGCATCTTTGGGCATCTTTGTGCATCTTGGGGCCCGTTGTTTTCCCGCAGGTACATTTTTTTAACGTCAGTGATTTGCATGTGGAACTTGTTCTTGCTTGCTAGATTTTGCTCTATATATATACGTTCCAAAGAGCTATGCCGTTTTAATATGTTTCCTGGAAACTGGAAGTTGCTCCCTGTTCTGTTTGTTGATTGCTAATTAATTTGAGAGAATTGCGTGGGTCCGCAAAGGCTAAATTCTAGCAGCCTTGAGAAATGTGACTCCATCTTCCTTTGTCGACCAGTGATCCTGGTTTTGCTGCAGGTGATACCTGATGTTGAATTTGATATCCGAGCCACAGACACACCACGACTTGGTTTGCATGGGGTGGTGTCAGGCTGGTTTTATGTGAAAGGTTCCTTGGATAGACATTGGAATGTTTTGCAAAGCCGACTCCTTCGAGGATGAACATTGATTATAAGTGTCTTGAGATGTCTTAAAAGTTTTAAGAGTCGTAAGTTTTATGATTATGTTCAGAAGAAAGAGGAGAAGAAGAAGAAGAACAAGATGAAAGAAACCTCTTTGACAGTTGACAATCACCGTGGTGCAGATTTTAAGTCCATGTTGTATCATATTGTGATACATATTGTGTTTTCATTGTTTTGCTATCTGATCTGTCGGCACCGGATCTTGCAGCACAGTCTTTATGCTGCCTGCATTTTTGGAGATGGCAGTGAACAAGAAGATCAAGAAGATCTGGGGATGACTACTTCCTGCGACAAGATGCTGAAAAGGAGAATGACATGCAGAACGCATTCTGAAATTCTACCAACAGACAAGAGATACACGGCACTTTGAGAAAACACATATCATATCAGCATACAGAGCTAGGTCCAAGATCGGTGCTAGAGGGCTTAGCGAGATTTCAAGAATATATGGTACGGTACGGTTGGTACATGTGTTTTCCCTGGTACGTACGCTTGGTCCGGTTGGTTGGTACGGTTTGTACGGTTGTTTGGTACAGTTGGTACGGTTGGTTGGTGCGGTTGGTGCGGTTGGTGCGGTTGGTACGGTTGGTTGGTACGCTTGGTACGGTGGGTACGGTTGGTTGGTACAGTTGGCGCGGCATGTGTGGTACGCTCGGCGCGTTTGGTACTGTACAGTTGGTACAGTTGGTACGGTACATTTGGTACGCTTGGTATGTTTGGGACGGTGCGGTTGATGCGGTATGTTTGTCAAGCTTGGTAAGCTTGGTACGGTGCCGTTGGTAGGTTCCGTGCAGTGAGGTCGTTAAGTTTGATAAGTACATAAGGTTCAGCATCATTTCGTTTGGTGCCGGGGCTGTTCGTTGGTTTGCTTGGTACATTTGGTACTCTTGGTTTGCTACATGTCGTATGCGTTGTAGGTGCGGTGGTGGCACGCTGCAGGTTCTACATGCGTTTTTTGATGTTTTTTGATGTGACACGGTCGGTACATATGCGTTGCTTAAAGCAGCGCAGTTTGTGATGTATCTGCATGCAATTGTGCAAATGCATGTGCTTCATAATTTTGCTGATAGCTGCTTCCTGTTTCATTGCTTGCTTAAAGCTCAGGGAATGCGTTGGTGTAGAAAGTATAGGCATGTCACGGCATGTCCTTGAAACTTGAAACTGTGAGTTCAGTTTTTGGCAAAGACAACTGAAACTAACTCGCTCATGATGCTGTTGCTTGTTCACCTCGGTCCAAAACAGCGTAGTGCATGGTAGAAAGCATGTAACGAAAATCGGCAAAACGTTCGCCAGGAATGAAGAGCGGTGAAAGGAAAGACTTGACTGATATGCGTGGGAGGAAAGTGCAGGGCTAGTGGAAGGGTTTTTTTGGGTCAGTTTTCCGTCAGCATTCAAGGTTGGAGTTGGAACCTGGGATTCACCATTGCTTGGTCTTGCTATTGACCCGCCTCGGCTCCACAGGATCTCCGAAGGCAGAATCAAGCCCTATTTCAAAAAATCATTCGCCCGACAATACCTGGAACTCACAGGGCTACATGCTGTACCCATGCTCCATTAAGATTTGGTTCCAAGAACTACCTGGTATGTGAGTTGGCTGCGAAACAGGGCAGCAGTTTCGCCAGCAATGATTGAAATTCAACTTTCCTGCAATTTCCATCTTGCAAACCACGACTGAGCAAGTTGAGCGGGCATGTCGGTGAGGCAGCCAAACAGATCCTTCCCGCCGCACGCCTCATGCTGAGGCCCCTCAGGATTCAGCAAGCCCTCCACCCCTGGACATCACAATCACAGACCTGTCGAGCCTGAAAGGGCGCTTTAAAGCCAAAAAGCCAACACAAGCCTGCACGACCGACAAAGACACATCATCCACCTATAAGACCGTTTCATGAAAGGAAGTGTTGATTTCGCCGGCACAAGACTGTGCCAAAGCCTTCAAGGAATGAAATTTAAGACAAAAGTTCGAAGACAGAGTTTGGGAAACCCGCCCCATTGGACACCAAAATGTTTTGGCCCCAAGACTTCCTAGCACAAACCCCAATCCTCATGCAGCCTCCTACATTTTCGGACCCTTCAGCCCATCAAACTATATGGGCCAAAATCCCAGGTCAGTTCTGGTGAAAAGTGTCATGGGAGGTGCGCACATGTCATGCGGGGCAACCCAGTTCCTGCATCAGACGCAGATGATCGAAACGTGCTCCTGCATGTCTGGCGGAATTTCTTTTTCAGAAGCTTTTTCCGGATATATATATATATAAATATTAAGTGATTTTTTGAATTTTGTTCCTCTTGTACCAAGGTTTGGTAGCAGTTGTTTGCTGTACTAACTTCCCGGCAACCCCATTGGTCAGACACCTGCTATGCTATGCCACAGGCGCCTGCAAACTTCCAAGGTCAGGCGTCAAGGGGCCAAGGGGTTTCAAAGGCGCCGTGGAGATTAGGGTACGGGCTAAGGCGGTTTTTTCGATCCAAGAGTTCTGAGACAAGGGGTTGTGTGACTGGAAGGAGGAAGCCAAGATTCCAAAGGATCTTTGTATTAGAAAGAGCCTCGGATTGCCATGGGTTCCATTACACTGAGAATTCAAAAACAAAAACAACCAAAATTGCAAATTTAGCCCGCAAAACTTTGACAAATCACACCTCCCAAGGGACCACTGCCAGCATGGACAAGAACTCATGCCCACACGGTTTCTGTTTTGCTTGAACTTGTCTGAACGCCCGGGCTTGTAACATTAGACCTTTGGCTTACGCAGCTGACAACTCAAGGTATGCAAGTTGAAGTGTTTGAGATCCGTCTTGGTATGTGCATCTTAAAGACATGAAAGCATATTTCGTATTTCGATGTATTTGGCATGAGCAGCTTGACATCTGACATTCAAGCCGCAATGATGCAAGTGCTGTGCCTTTGTTCTGCCTGCGCGTTGTTTCACATGCACCTCACTAAACCACTCGCTTGTTGTGAAATCGCGCCCTGCTTCCTATGTTTGGACTTGTGCCGTTGTTCGGTCGATGTTGCTGATTCCTGGCCCACCAGCCTGGTAGAACTCACCCTGCTAAGATTTGACAAGGAAACCCAAAACATGATGGGTTGGATTCCTTTGTCTTAACCCTTGATTGAGAACTATATTCTATGTGCGGCTTTTCCTGGCACCCAAGCACCAAAACTGGGATGAAAGGCAGAACCTCAAACCTTTGCAAGCCTTTTGTTTGAATTCCTTCAGTCCTTTGTTCATGCTTGCTGCTTTTCCAAACCAGATCGATACATAGAATTCAGGATGCAACATGTGTTCCTTGTCTTTCGCGTGCAATTCATCATCATCTGATTGCTGCATGTCATCTATCTAGCCTTCGCTCAATTGCAAGCCATTCTGGCCATCATGTCTTCAAAACAAGGCAAGATTGTGTGTAGCCCGCAATCTTTGTGAAAAGTACCGCACATATACTACACCAGTGCAAGCACTAGCACCAAGTTCCATGAGCAAAGCAACTGTTTATACCCAGCGCACCGAGCGCACCAAACAGCCGTACTAAGCAGGCAAAAAACCGTACCACACAACCGTACCAACGAACTGTACCAGGTTAAGGGGGGAGTTAAGGGGGGGGGCGTTTTTCCGTACCAATACTAATATGGTACGGAAAAACGCCCCCTCCTTAACTCCCCCGTTAACATCCCTTAACCTGGTACGGTTCGTCGGTACGGTTGTGTGGTACGGTTGGTACGCTTCAAGCTGTGCGGCTGGTACGCTCGGTACGGTACGATGGTACGGTTGCTTTCTGGTTGCTACGCTTGGCATGCGGTCCACGTCACTACAAGGACGGTTGGACGGGGGTTAAGGGCGGCGGTTTCCGTAACCCCGCCTGAACCTGGTATTGTGCTCTCGTTGGGCTTGGTAGTACGCTGGGTATTATAAATAGGTTTGTTTCGGCGTGCTTGATTGCGACCTTGATACTTATAGTCCATGTATCTGGTGCAACTTGTCTGTGGCACGCTTGGTAGGCTTGGTGTGGTTGCCGCAGCTCGTTTTGGCGAAGAAATCTAGCCCAGATGGATCGTCTGGTGCTCGTTTCCAAACAAGGTGCCTAGCAGAGTCACCTGCGGAAACCAACCTTGAGCAGAACGTGAGCTGCAGAAAGCAAAGTAGTTGGAACAGCAGTTTGAAGCACAACGTGTTATAATCCAAACGCCGGCCAGGAGTAATTAGGTATATATACAAACAGCCAAAAGGTAGTCCCTGATGCGCAACGACTAGGGGTATGAGATGGTATGAGGAAATCATGCATCTGCGTGAAAGAAGCAGAATCGTTCGATTTGAAGGCAGATCTCATCTTCTTCCAGCAAATAAGAGAATAATGTTTTCATTTCCTTGCTTGCAGGCTGCATACTAGGCTGAGTCGCTGGGAATCTGGGAGTCAACAACAGCAAGTCGCACAATTCAATATTCCCACATCAACACATGGTTTGTTGCGCGCAACGGCAAACAGCTTCACTCTGACGGGCCACAGAGCGCGTTTCAGCCTGCAAACTGCAAAAGATCATGTTTAGTAAGTTTAGTAGGTCCTGCGATTTCCTTTGCAAGAATTGATGACTGCAAGGTTAAGATAGATTAAGCACATTTCCGAAGTGACACATGCACATGA
This sequence comes from Cladocopium goreaui, assembly GCA_947184155.2. Taxonomy (NCBI): domain Eukaryota; class Dinophyceae; order Suessiales; family Symbiodiniaceae; genus Cladocopium; species Cladocopium goreaui. The sequence goes on from CAMXCT020003802.1 coordinate 52,838, forward strand.
TCAAGTGCCAAGTGACTGCGACTGTTGCCAATTCACAGGAACGAAAGTTGGCCACCAAAAAAATGCTGCAAAACAAGGCCCGCCACCGCTCGCCAAAACCTCCGCCACAGGACCCCGCAATCGCAGAACTTTCAAGAGATATACAGAGCGCTGCAAAGCGTAGACACGCCCAAAGCTTGGAGCCCCCTTCCGTAAGAGCAATGCAAGAACCACACGACCGGCGACCCAGACAAATCCACCTGTATTAGAACTGCATCGTCGAAAGCATGGCCTTTATCGTTTCGCAGTGGCGTGGATCCAGCATCGCCGTCAAAAAGGTCACGTTAATCTAGCCCACAACCAGTGGGTCTTAGAATGTCTTAGGCACATCATGCCTTGGCCCTTGCACCCAGAAACACCTGGAAGCCTGGAAGCCTGAGACGACTCGTTGGCCCAAAGGCCCGGCCTCCAAATTGAACTTAAACAAGCACCTCCAAGACAGAGCTTCGAAAAAAATCCCCATTGGATACCAAAACTTTTTGGCCCCGAGAGGGCTCTAACATTTCAGTTTCTTACAACTTTAACTCTTTTTCTCGCCAAGCTAAATCTTGATTAATCCCTGGTCAACTCTGCTGCACAAGATTGCACAAGGTTCAATCCAATCTTGCTACTTGCAAGTCAGGTTCGGTCCAGTCAGTAACTAAATTTAAGGTCAGGCGCCGGAGATTTGGGCGTGCTTAAGCCTTGAGTTGTTCTTGCTCTATGCGGAGATCACGGTTGTTGTTTGCAGGCATTTGGGTTTCAAGTGCTTTAAGGGAGGGACTGGTATGAGTGGAAGGGCAAGCTTCCCAAGCATCTCCGGGTCTGAAATGGCCACGGGTTGCCATGGGATATGGGATCTAATATACACGGGGTCATGCTGGCCAGGAAAGGAATTGCAAACTTTGGAATTTCGAGCAATGCTTTGCGAGAACTTTCATGTGCTATTTCGCCCCATCTTGAAAGCCCCGGCTTATGACATGAGACCTTTGGCTTACACAGCTCACAGCCCAAGGTCTACCAGTTGACATTGATCTGTTTGACATACGCCTTGACATGCGTTCTGGTAGGCATGATAAGATTTCGTATTTCGCACAAGCAGTCTGGCAAATGACCTTCTGACTCAATGTTGCGATTGCTCTGCCTTTGCCCTGCCTGCCCAAATCACGCGCTTTTCGCGACATTGCACCCGGCTTCGTATGTTTGGGTTTGTGCCATTGTCCGGTGGTTGTTGCTGAGTCCCTGTCCACCAGCTTATTGAAACCCAGTCTGCGCATTCATGGGCAACGGTGACGGACTTTGTTCGGAAAAAGAAGGTCAAGCAGAGCACGCGGATTGATTAAATCACATAAAGACTGGCTGAGAACATGCATCTACTGAAAGGTGGAACACACAGGTCCCCTTTTTCAAGGCTGTTTTTATCAGGGAAACCAGATATTTTTTGCCCGTGGGGAAGCAAGGGAATCGGAGTGAGCCCGCCCCGGACTTGTGAGCTGCATTTGCTCATGCCGCGAATGTAGTGCCTTGATTCTTTCTGCAAACTTGAACTTCAAAGACGGACAAATAGGAATCCTAGATAGATTGGCGCTTGGTTTCGATTGGTGAGCAGGGCGTTTTTGCATCATGAGAGTTTTTCCGAGCACCTGTATTTGAAGAACCATATGTTTGGTATCGTCGACTTCGCGCCACGCTATGTTTACATTTGACCCGTGCCAAATCCAAGTCCAAGGTCCAAAAGTCTATATACGCCTACCGCACTTGCCTGTTGTACCACGCGCATATTTCCAAGCCTACCAAGAGTACCTAGTGTGACGCGCTATTGTAGCAAGTGTGCAAAAAAATGATGCACGCCAAGGGCACCTAGGTATTATGCATGATGTGCCAATGTCACCGTACTTCCGCCAAGCGTGCCAGCCATACCGTTGTGCAAGCATACCAACTGTACCGCACCAAGCGCAACAACAGTACCAACCATATTGTACCAAACCCGCCGTCCGTGGATAGTATGGACCGTTAATGGCTGGAGTTTAAAATAGTAACGTGGAATACAGATTAGTGTGGGGGTGCACTATTGTGCCCACAGACTCCAAAATAATTGTGAACCCTTGGAAATGATGGAGGGGTACACTATTGGGTACACTATTGCGTCCACAGGATTTTGGGGTAAGTTTTTCATTTTTTTATTTTTAAATTGTTTGAAATTATTTTTGTTTAACTTTGATAATTACAATTTCTAAAAGTTAGTTTAATTGTAGTTGAATTTGATTTTGTTGTTTATTTGTTATTTTATTTGAAAAATAATTATATTAGTTTTTTATATTCAATTTTTAATTTAACATTTTATTTTTTAAAAATTTATCATATAATTAATATAATTATCATTGATCCTTAATTGTGGGGGGTTGGGTTCACTATTGTGTCAAGGTGTCACTATTGTATCCGGGTGTCCAGGTGCAGCTTCTTCCTTTTTTCCAACATGTTAAAGCTGTTTTCTTTTACTTTGTTAGTTTTTTTTCACTTGGTCATTTGAAATTTCCAAATGTCCTTCCACAGAAACTTACAACCTGATCCACAATAGTATGGCTTGTTCGGGGGGTACACTATTGTGTCCAGCTGCTTCCTGAGGTGATTTTTTCAAACATTGCCTTTACCTTTTCCTTTGCTAAAACTTTTTTCTCTTATGGTATTTCTATGGTATTGCTATTGGGTTTCTATGGAAGTCCTATGGGATTTCCATGATGGTTCTTTGATATTTCTGGAGGATTTCTATGGGATTTCTGAAGGGGTGCTATGGGAGCTCTATGGTATTCCTATGGGATTTCCATTGGATTCTTATGGGTTTTTAAATGGTATTTCTTTGATGTTTCTATGATATTTCTACGGGGTTTCTATTGGATTCCTGTGGAATTTCTATTTGATTGATATTTCTATGGGATCATTATTCGAATTCTCATGGGATTTCTTTGTGGTTCCTATGCTATTCCTTTGCTAAAGTTTTTCTTTTACTTCCTAAACTTTCCTCATTAGTTTCTTTCATTTGAACTTCTCAGAAATGCCCAATTTCCCAAAATATATGATACCGTTTTAAAACCAAATTAAAAAACATCACCCAAACAAATTTTCAAGGGGGTAGCCCATGAGCAACCATGATCCACAATCGTATGGTTTGTTTGGGTGGTACACTATTGTGTCCAGATGCTTCCTGGGTTGATTTTTTTCAATCAATCCCTTTACCTTTTCCTTGGCTAAAGTTTTTCTTTTACTTCCTAAACTTTCCTTCATTAGTTTCTTTCATTTGAAGGTCTCAGAAATGCCCAATTTTCCAAAATATATGATGCCTTTTTAAAACCCAATTAAAAAACATCACTCAAACAAATTTCCAAGGGGGTAGCCCATGAGCAACCCTGATCCACAATAGTATAGTTTGTTTGGGTGGTACACTATTGTGCCCGGATGCTTCCTGGGGCGATTATTTTTTCAAACAACCCCTTTACCTTTTCCTTGGCTAAAGTTTTTCTTTTACTTCCCAAACTTTCTTAATTAGTTTCTTTCATTTGAAATTCTCAGAAAAGCCAAAATTCCCAAAATATATGATACCTTTTTAAAACCAAATTAAAAAACCTCATTCAAACAATTTTTCAAGGGGGTAGTCCATGAGCAACCCTGGTCCACAATAGTAAGGTTTGTTTGGGTGGTACACTATTGTGTCCAGATGCTTCCTGGGGTGATTTTTTTTCAGACAATCCCTTTACCTTTTCCTTTGCTAAAGTTTTTCTTTTACTTCCTAAACTTTCCTCATTAGTTTCTTTCATTTGAAGGTCTCAGAAATGCCCAATTTTCCAAAATATATGATACCTTTTTAAGACCAAATTGAAAAAATCACTCAAACAATTTTCAAGGGGGTAGTCCATGAACAACCCTGATCCAAAATAGTATGGTTTGTTTGGTGGGTACACTATTGTGTCCAGATGCTTCCTGAGGTGATTTTTTCAAACATTCCCTTTACCTTTTCCTTTGCCAAAACTTTTTTCTCTTATGGTATTACTATTGGATTTCTATGGAAGCCCTATGGGATTTCCATGATGTTTCTATGATATTTCTATGGGATTCTTTTTCGAATTCTCATGGGATTTCTTTGTAGTTTCTATGCTATTCCATGTTCAAAGGAAGTTTAGGGGGAGAAACTTCCGTGTTACGGACTTTTAGAATGTCAGGGAAAGAGTTAGTCAAAGAAAGAGTTAGTGAGGGAAAGAGTTAGTCAAACAAAGAGGTAGTCAAAGAAACAGTTAGTCAGGGAAAGAGTTAGTCAAAAAAGAGTTAGCAAAGAGTTAGGGAAAGAGTCAAAGAAAGAGTTAGTCAAAGAAACAGTTAGTCAGGGAAAGAGTTAGTCAAAGAAAGAGTTAGTGAGGGAAAGAGTTAGTCAAAGAAAGAGTTAGTCAAAGAAACAGTTAGTCAGGGAAAGAGTTAGTCAAAGAAAGAGTTAGTCAAAGAAAGAGTTAGTCAGGGAAAGAGTTAGTCAAAGAAAGAGTTAGTCAAACAAAGAGTTAGTCTAAGAAACAGTTAGTCAGGGAAAGAGTTAGTCAAAGAAAGAGTTAGTGAGGGAAAGAGTTAGCAAAGAAACAGTTAGTCAAAGAAAGAGTTATCAAAGAAACAGTTAGTCAGGGAAAGAGTTAGTCAAAGAAAGAGTTAGTCAAAGAAAGAGTTAGTCAAAGAAAGAGTTAGTCAAACAAAGAGTTAGTCAAAGAAAGAGTTAGTCAAACAAAGAGTTAGTCAAAGAAACAGTTAGTCAGGGAAAGAGTTAGTCAAAGAAAGAGTTAGTGAGGGAAAGAGTTAGCAAAGACACAGTTAGTCAGGGAAAGAGTTAGTCAAAGAAACAGTTAGTCAGGGAAAGAGTTAGTCAAAGAAAGAGTTAAAACTCTAGGATCGTTCCCTCACTGTAAATGGCATTGCAAGTGGTGCTGGTGGAGGAGTTGCCGATGGAGTTTTGAAGGAAGTCTCGCACGAAATGCGTTTTTGAGAGATAGCAGATGCACGAAACCCTATGTTTTTCCATACAAAGTGCGTCCCCGAACGTCGATGATCTACCTTTGCGGTGCGACGGGTGCGAGACGGTCTCGTGTGTGGTCGGATCATTCTCGGATCATTCTCGGATCATTCTCGGATCGGTCTCGGATCGGTTCCGCATTGTAAATGGGGTTTTAACTGTTTTTCGTGCATGTGTGGTCGACAGAATTCCATTGTGATTTGCAACTGTAGGATCGTTCCCGCATTGTAAATGGGGTTGCAAGTGGTGCTGGTGGATGAGTTGCCGATGGAATTCCATTGTGATTTGCAACTCTAGGATCGTTCCCACACTGTAAAAATGGCATTGCAAGTGGTGCTGGTGGAGGAGTTGCCGATGGAGTTTTGGAGGAAGTCTCGCACGAAATGCGTTTTTGAGAGATAGCAGATGCACGAAACCCTATGTTTTTCCATACAAAGTGCGTCCCCGGACCTCGATGATCTACCTTTGCGGTGCGACGGGTGCGAGACGGTCTCGTGTGTGGTCGGATCATGCTCGGATATGTTCGGATCATCCTCGGATCATTCTCGGATCGGTTCCGCATTGTAAATGGGGTGTCAACTGTTTTTCGTGCATGTGTGGTCGACAGAATTCCATTGTGACTTGCAACTGTAGGATCGTTCCCGCATTGTAAATGGGGTTGCAAGTGTTGCTGGTGGACGAGTTGCTGATGGAATTGCATTGTGATTTGCAACTTTAGGATCGTTCCCTCACTGTAAATGGGATTGCAAGTGGTGCTGGTGGAGGAGTTGCCGATGGAATTCCATTGTGCTTTGCAACTGTAGGATCGTTCCCGCAATGTAAATGGGATTGCAAGTGGTGCTGGTGGATGAGTTGCCGATGGAATTTCATTGTGATTTGCAACTCTAGGATCGTTCCCGCAATGTAAATGGGATGCAAGTGGTGCTGGTGGATGAGTTGCCGATGGAATTCCATTGTGCTTTGCAACTGTAGGATCGTTCCCGCAGTGTAAATGGCTGCGTCAAGGTTGCTTCTTGCCACGGCTGCATGCGTAATACTATTGTTTTTTGCAGCTGGACTTCGTAAATCGTATTGGAGTGGCTGCATGAAGGCTGCGACAATGATTTGTCACCAGATTTTCTCCATTTTGGCGCCAGTGATTTTCTTTTTAAAAATCCTTTTAAAAAGTGCTTCAAAATCGTCTTTTTTTTTCGCTTTGGCGTCGAGATCCGGTTTTGGAGCTGCAATTTCCGACCCAGTTGCGCGTATTTCTATTGTGTTTCGCAACTCAGTCTCTGCAGATCGCATTGTGATGGTTGCGTCAAGGTTG
>CAMXCT020003802.1:59627-99439 GCA_947184155.2 Cladocopium goreaui
GAAGTGAGAAGTGTGAAGTGAGAAGTGTGAAGTGTGAAGTTTGGAGTGTGAAGGAAGCAGTGAGAAGTGAGAAGTGTGAAATGTGGAGTGTGAAGTGTGAAATGCGAAGTGAGAAGTGTGGACTGTGAAGTGTGAAGCGTGAAGTATGGACTGTGAAGTACGAAGTGTGAAGTGTGGACTGTGAAGTGTGAAGTGTGAAGTGTGGACTGTGAAGTGTGAAGTGTGAAGTGTGGACTGTGAAGTGTGAAAGTGTGAAGTGTGGACTGTGAAGTGTGAAGTGTGCAGTGTGAAGTGTGAAGTGTGAGGTTTGGAGTGTGAAGGAAGCAGTGAGAAGTGAGAAGTGTGGAGTGTGAAGTGTGGAGTGTGAAGTTTGAAGTTTGGAGTGCGAAGAGTGCAGTGTGCAGTGTGAGGTGTGGAGTGTCGAGGGAAGGACACGGTCGGGACAGGGTGTCTTTGAACTATAGGTCATTTATGTTTGGGAAACTTCCGCCGCCGGCTTGCCCGGGTCTATGTCATAATGATAGTAAATTGATATCAATTGAAAGTAAATTGAAATCAATTGAAAGTAAATTGAAATCAATTGCAAGTACATTGGAATCAATTCAAAGTAAATTGAAATCAATTGAAAATAAATTGAATTGAAATCAATTGGAAGTAAATTCAATTGAAATCACTTGAAATCTATCATTTTTTTGATTCCACACTATTGTGTATCCCGGTCTCTTGAAATTTCCACACTATTGTGTACCCTAAATTTGCTGAGGGGGGGAGGGAGGGGGGGGCTCCCTACATTAATCTGTATTCCACATTTCTGAAGATGAATCGGTCCACGTTGATAGCAACATTCATCAACCCCTGCCTTTCGCAATTTAGCAAGGAGTCTTTCGTCTTGTAGTGTGTGTGTATGGTGATGCCGTCATTAATTGTAAACAATATGCCTCCCGAAAGCGAAAGGCCACGAAAGATTGTCTTGTAGACTGATGTAGATTGCAGATCCGGGGAATCCAGGGTTGGTACGAAGTATTGAAGTGCTGTCAGTTTGTCCTTTGGAGTTGAACCCTAGTTCTTCTCCTGAGCTTTGCAGTCTGCCTTTGTGCAAAAGAAAAGGAAAAAGAAGGGATGCCAATAAGCATTGCTGCTAGATGCCACAAGAACAGCCTTGCAGCCTGAAAAAGGTTTGAGCTGAAGATGCCTAGGTTCCTTCACCCTGGGTTCGCTTGGAGATATTGCCTTTGCCACCCGCGAAATGCTAGCCAATGTGTGTGACAATAATCTTCCAACCTTGGCACTTGCAAGGCGCCTTCTGTTTGTTAACTACAAGGGGATCCATGTGGGGTCATGTGGGGTCCATGCACAACGACTGTCACGACTGTTGTTGTCATCACACTTCTTCAAAGTTCCAAATTCCGTGCTGCAAATCGCTCTGCAGGCAGGATATCCTCACTATTACTGAGCCTCAAGTTGGTCCCACTCCTAGTGTTTTGTGATTTGGAACATTGTGGAACATTCAATTTTGCGATGTTCTTGGCGCCTGATTCAATTTGGATGCTTTCATGCGCTTCATTCATATTGCCAATGGACCAAGCAGCCATGGTGGCAAACTGTCGATGTGCTGCCGGTCATCATTGAGTCCAAGATCTAAGGTTTAAACATGAGCTTCTATGTATTGCCTCCCAAAGGACACAAGTCAGAGTGCTTGTGTCAAACAAGAAGATAATGTGAACCTTTTTCTGTATCATGTCAGATTTGCGGGACAAGGATATTGTATACCGTATACCCAAGTGACAACATCAAGGGCAACCTAAGTAGGTGCTTTCCTCGTTTTGTCTTGGTAGCTCTTCTTGACAGTTCTGGATTTCTGTTGCTGGTGCTGTTTGCACCTCGATTTTCCCCAAACAGTGTTTCCACACTGAAGGGTTCTTACGGTAGGGGTTAAGGCCGGGGTTAGATCAGGGTACGCTCTCTGGCCCCCAGCATATTTTGCTGTAAATTCTCGCATGGAAGTGTCCAACTTGTGAGATGCCTATTATGTGCATTTCGACTGCGCAGGCTCGCACAAAGTGCGGGCCTAAGTTTTGGCTCTTCCGAAGGTTTCGTTTTACTAGCGCGCCGCACTCGTTTTTTGAGTCCTTTTTATGTGGCAAGGGTAGGACATCCGGGACATTTTGAGGTCAGAAACGATTTTTTTGCGTGGCAGACGCAGGACATCGGACACTCTTTCATGTGCGTGGCACGCGTGGGACTTTCTGCAGGTTGCTGAACGTTGGCAAAGCGTGGGTCAAAATGAGAGGTGCTTTTGGAGTGTTTTTTCGCAGCAGGCGCTGTATTTTATGAACTTGGACGATGCGAGCAAATCGCGTTATGTGAAACATTGTGAAACTGTCGTGGGGTTTGATTTGGGACATGTGAATATTGTGGCAGGCGCAGGACTTCGGATGCCTCGGGCGCATTTTTCGTGGCATGCGCAATACTTTGTAGACCTCGACAAAAAAGTTGCTGAGACCTAGGTGAAGGGCCGCTTTTACTTTTTCAATGTTCATTTGTCGTGGTGCGCGCAATGTTTTGTGAAAATCTAGCATGTGCTCCCGAAACCTTCTCAGCACTTTGTGCGTGCCAGATCGCTCTCGCTGGGGCGTGGTGCTGCTTTTTGCTGCTGCTGTGAGATCCCGGCAAATAGAATGAAATAGATCTGATGAATTCGCTGGACGGTCTTCCTATGAAGATCTTGAAAGAATTTCATGATGCAGCCTTAAATGCCCTCAATATATTTGATGGTCTTGACCAAGGTCTTGTAGAGGGCCTTGTGAGAAGATGTTGTAAAGATTTTGATGAAATCCTCTTTGATGTCCTTGCATGACCTGCCTACAGGTCCTTATGAGAAAATCTTGTGAAGATCCTGCTGAAAACCTCCAAGAGGTCCTTGCATTAAGATCTTGCGAATGCCATGTTTTTGAGGTCCTTGCAATGAAGATCCGGAAGATGCCCTGCCTTTTTTGGGGTGCTTGTATGAAAGCTGTTCTAGGATGCTCTTGGGAGGTTCTTGCATCAAGGTCCTGCAAGGCCTCTTCAGCCTTCAGCAGTATGGCGATCCTGTGAGATTCTCGTAGAGGTCCAGGCATGAAGATCTTGGTCAAAGCCTTTTTGCAGGTCATTGTGAGAAGATCTTGAAGAGATCCTGGTGAAATCCTCTAAGAGACCCTTGCATGATCTTGTGCAGGTCCTTGTGAGAAGATCTTGTGGACGTCCTGTAATTCCTTGCGTCAAGATTTTGAAGATCTTTTGCAATAGAGGCGCTTGTATGACAGTTCCTTTGGGATGCTCATAGGAGGTTGTTGTATGAAGATCTTGCAAGATTTTCTGTGTAAAAGGATGTTCCTTGATGATCTTGTGAAATTCTCTTAGGTCGTGCCAAAACAAGCTCCTGTTGCAATTGCCATAATGACATAGGTACTGCTGCTTGTATCTGGCACATCGATTTCCTACCCACACTGTTTAGGGTCTCAGTGTAATGTTTTTTTGCAGCTTGTAACTGTGGAGATCTTAGCACCAGGGTTAAGTCGTATCGGGAGGCCGTGCGCCTGCAAAAAGTTCAGCTTTGGCATCACCACAACTTTCAATATTGTTTGGAGAGCCGTGCGCCTGGAAAAATTGGAAATTTTGTATTGCGCTGATTTTTAGTACTTATTTGATTTTCAGGGGGGCATACACTGGTTGCTGCTGCTGGCTTGCTGCTGGCTTGCTGCTGCTTGCTGCTGCTTGCTTGCTGCTTGTTCGCTGCTTGCTTGCTGCTGCTTGCTGCTGCTTGCTGCTGCTTGCTGCTGCTTGCTGCTGCTTGCTGCTGCTTGCTGCTGCTTGTTGCTGCTTGTTGCTGCTGCTTGCTGCTGCTTGTTGCTGCTGCTTGTTGCTGCTGCTTGTTGCTGCTGCTTGTTGCTGCTGCTGCTTGCTGTTGTTGTTGTTGTTGCTGCTGCCGCTGCCGCTGCCGCTTGCCTCTGGCCTCTTGCCTCTTGCCTCTTGCCACTTGCCGCTCGTCGCTCGTCGCTTGCTGCTGCTGCTGCGGGTGCTGCTGCTTGCTGCTTGCTGCTTGCTGCTTGCTGCTTGCTGCTTGCTGCTTGCTGCTTGCTGCTTGCTGCTTGCTGCTGCTTGCTGGTGCTGGCCTGCTACTGTTTGCCTGCTGCTTCTTGCCTGCTTGTATTGACTTTGTGCCCTTCAAAATCATCACTGTGCGCAATGCTTCGGTTGCTTTTATCCGATCACAGATGCAACGGGCTGTGCCATGCTGATATGGTGATTCTTCTTCCCTGACGTGACTTTCCACTACCTGCTGTGACTTTTCTGTATCGCCGCTGTGACATCCCCTCAAGTTTCTCATCCTATTCCGGCTTCTATCATGGGGATGTTGTGTCTTTCCCCGCTTGATGTGACGTAAGTACGGTGTTGGTAGGGGGCTGAAGTTAGTTATAAGATGTTATAAGAACCGGCAACTGCTGGTTGATTTGTTTTTCCCCAATGTGTGCCAAAACTGCTTTGTTTGCGACAGGATTCTCGCACTACTGCGTGGCAATGCTGCGGTTCGCTGGGTTTGGACCAACGGCACCTCCTTTCACCATTACGCCAGCACCGCCAATTCGGCAGATGTTACAGGCGAATAATTATTTCAGAAATCCCTACCCCCTTGGCTTGCCGAAAACCAGGGGGACCCCAAAAATGTAAGATACAATAATTCTTTTTGACCCCCCACCCTCCATATAGCTATCATACAAGGTGAAGGGGGAAGGGCAAACAAATATAACATGTACCTCCCGCCTGCATGTTACATTTGTTTAGCCCCCCCCCTTCCATACGAAGAAACCATACGTAATCTTTTGCGTAAGGGGGGGGGGGGGACCCCCCCCCAACAAGCATATGTTACAGGGGCCCAAGAAAATGTAACATAGACGTGGGGAGGTATATGTTACATTTTTTAATGTTTTTACATATATGTTAATACATGGTTATATATTTCTTGTTGTTCATTGTTTATTTGTTTGTGTTTTTTATTTAGGCAGACCTTAGGCAGACCTGAAGATACATGAAAACATCGACAATGCTGATGATATCCAAAAGGCTCCAAGTCCTAAGTTACTTACGCCTCGTGAAATTTCACGCTCGGTGAGATGTGTGCGCACTTAGGTAAAATGAAACATGCAGGGACTAGGGTAAGAAACTACTGTATTTTGCAAGGTTTGGGAGCCCTCCCAGTGCCATATTACATTTTTGATCTGTAGATCCCTGCGATTTGCAATGCTTGTGCGCGTACGTAAAATGTAACATGCAGGGGCTAGGGTAGGGAACTACTGTGTTTTGCACGGTTTGGGAGCCCTCCCAGTGCCATGTTACATTTTCGACCTGTTGATCCCTGCGATTTGCGATTCGCGATGATGCGCATGCGCGTATGTAAAATGTATTATGCAGGGGCTAGGGTAGGGAATTACTGTGTTTTTGCAGGGTTTGGGAGACCTCCCATGGCCATGTTACATTTTGGACGTGTTGATCCCTGCGATTTGCGATGCTTGTGCACGTATGTAAAATGTAACATGCAAGGACCAGGGTAGGAAACTACTGTGTTTTGCAAGCTTGGGGAGCCCTCCCATGGCCATGTTACATTTTTGATCTGTAGATCCCTGCGATTTGCGATGCGCGATGATGCGTATGCGCGTATGTAAAATGTAACATGCAGGGGCTAGGGTAGGGAATTACTGTGTTTTTGCAGCGTTTGGGGGCCCTCCCATGGCCATGTTACATTTTCGACCTATCAATCCCAAAGACCCTAAGATTTGCGATGCGCGTGCGCATATGTAAAATGATGTAAAATGTAACATGCAGGGGCTAGGGTAGGCAAGTACTGTGGTTTTTGCAGGGCTTGGGAGCCCTCCCAGTGCCATGTTACATTTTGGACCTATTAATTATTAATCCCTAAGTTTTGAAAATCTAAGATGCAGGGCCCGGGTTAGGAAAACTTAGTGTTTTGCATTACTCAAAGTGGGGCGTCTGGGCATTCATGGGCATTCGTAATTCAAAGGCTGCCTTGAAAGGCCTTGAAAAAAATGGGATTGGAAATGAGTGGAAATATTTTCAGAAATTTGGATGTTATCAGAAACCCCACGTTACTTTCCAGTAGGAATGCATGTTGCACGCGCGGATGAGCTCTTGGCACGAAGGAGGGAAAAAAAGGCTTTACGTATCTTTACGTGCTTGAGACCTCAACTGGACATGTTACATTTAAAAAATGTAACATGTTTCTTTAGGTATGTTGAATGTATGTTGATCTGTCTTGGAGGCTATAAAGACCTAAAAATGTAACGTTACATTTTTACGTCTCTTAGATCTATATGGGGTTACATATGGTAGTTTACGTACTTAAGATGTGGAAAATGCAGAATTTCCAAAACCTGCATTTTGAGCATATGGAAAATGCATGTTACATTTTCTAGGTCCCCCCCGTCTAAGGTAGCAGGGATATTCAGAATGAAAAATTCAACATTTGGTGCGCGGTTGATGTGTATGCGTAAGTCTTCTTACGTATATCGATGATGTATCATATTGTATTATGATGTACATTTATGTACAATATATATATATATCATGTTTTATTTTAAGATTAAAGAGAGAGAGAGATATATATATATATATAGGTGGATGTGTGAATAACTAGAGTTCCGAATAGTTCAGACGTGATTCAACATCATTCTGATGTGCTCGGGGCTGTTGGGTTTCCCACTGTTTCAATTTCAATTTTCCCAGTTGCCTTAGCATTTATCCAACGAGCCAGGTTTCTGTGGGTCAGAACACTGGACTCAATGAGGGGCTTGTCGATGACTGGGTCGTAGACATTGGGTTGCTCGGTCGCAGACCTTCACACAGTCAAGTCATACCACAGCGTCCAAACATTTCTATGTATGCATTTCTGATAGATTACGATACTAAAATTAAGCATAATTAATTTGTAGGTTGACCAGGATCTTTGGCTGGACCTTAGAAGTAGACTTAGATCACTTGGAGCGTGCATGTTCAGAATAGACTTGCCTGGTGTGAGGTTTGAAGATCCATATCAACACGGATTGGACATGAAGCACATGGATTCATCATGACGTGTCCAGGTTTTAACCTTGGTCCGCAGGGTGGGATGCGCCGCTCGAGCCAGTAGCAGACAAAGGTGTTTGGACCATTCGACGGTCCTGTGCATTCACCATCCGTTGGTGACTGTCCCCATTTGATTGCATCCTCGCTGCCATTGCTACTAATTGCACGGTAGCGGAGCTCCTGCGGGAGCATCCACGCCATGGCAGCATCATCTCCTGGACATGAAGTCCCTAGCTGGTCAGGTGATCCATCGGAGTTTGAGACCTGGCAACAGCTTGCAGATTGAAAAGAGCCATAAAGAAAACGAACGAAAGTCTGCTGCAAGCCGTGTTTGGGCCAAGCTCCATGGACCTGCCAAAGCCGTGGTGAGACATCTGGACCCTGACCTCTATGAAGGCGCTGATGGGTTGACACAATTTGTGGACGTGCTTAGGAAGTCTCCTCTACAGTGTTTGCCCGTCCCCGGCCTCTTCAAGCATGGCATCAGTTGAAGCGTCACAGCAATGAGATTAGTCCGTGAAGAAGATGTGTTTGTGCAGCTGTGGGGTTCTTTGGAAAGGGCTCGCAACGAGAGACACGCTGATCCCGTTGCTCAGGTTTCTGGAAGTTCAGATACTCAGTGTGGTCCTCCATCGACACCATCACAAAGCCCAATTGGGCGCAGCGCACCGAGAAACGGCAACAACAGCCGAAGATCCGTCAGCCGGACACGCGACGTCAGCCAGAAACGTGAAATCAGTTGCAATGACAGATTTCTTCAGTGATGAGTTGCGTGGATATCGTCTGATTAAGGGTTCACGTTTGACAGCAGCAGACCAGCAGAACATTTTGGTGCAAACTCAAAATTCCACTGCCTTTTTCTCAGTGCGTCGAGCGCTTCAAACTATGTTTTCTGATGAGGATGATGGGTCTGGTGGAATGAAGAATCGATAGATGGACGGGAGTATGATGATGCATGGCCTGGTGATGGTCACGATCCAGGGCACTACACATGGTGGTATGGCGATGAGACAGATGATGATGCTGATGATGATGATGATGATTTTTTGATGATGATGATGATGATGATGGTGGTGGTGGTGGTGGTTCAACATGGAACGCATACTATGGTGACTGGACTGAAGATTGGCAATGGGAGGAAGCTGAAGATGTCCCTGTAGATGAGCAGATTGCTGATGCAGCTGAGGTGCAGTACAAAGAAGCGTTTGCATTGGCCAATGAAGCAACCGTCATTCTGAATGAAGCAGAAGCCGTGTGCAACGTTCGAGCAGCTCGTGGCTATTTTGCTCCTGAATCTGCGTCTGGCAAAGGAATCTCTGGCTCCCCAAGCTCTTCTAAGTCGTCATGGTCTCCCAAGGGCTCCAAGACTGGCAAGGGCAAGCTTCTAGGTGCTGCAAAGGGCAAAGGATTTGGACCTTGTTTCATTTGCGGAATGAAAGGTCATAGCTATGCACAGTGTCCCGACCGATTTTCCAAAGGAAAGGATCAGTTTAAAGGCAAGGGTTTCATGTCAAAGGGAAAGAGTGGAAAGGGCCAAAGTTTTTCCAAGTCTGTTCAATACCACGACTTGAATTGCCTAGCCTTTCCTGGTGTTTACGTTGCCGAAGCAGCACAGCGTAGCCGTGTGATCCTGGACACTGGCGCCTCTGAAAATGCCGTGGGCATGGAATCTTTGCAGCGTTTGGTGACTGAGACCAATGCAGTTTTTAAGTTATTTGTAAGATTGACATCACAGACCAACCTGTTTTTCGTTTTGGCAATGGTCAACATCTCCAAGCTTTAGCCGTGTGGACATTCACAACACTTCCCTGGGTTCTGCTTCCTTCTATGTCTTGGGTGGAGATGCATGTTTGACACCGCAGCTCGGAGCAGCCCTGGCTTACCAGAACAACCTCCAGCTCCATTGCCGTCAGGACCCCCAGCTTCAGTAGTTTGCGGTGAAGATGCACTCACATGCGTCCAGCCATGTTTCAATTGACTTGAGGGAAACAGCAGTTGAAATGAAGGATCCAGGTCTTTGGTTTGTGAATGAAGGTTTTGACACAAGTTTGAATCAGCATGTTCGCAGTGATGTCACAGCCACCTCTTCTGCATCTATTCAATTCTCATGATGTCCAATGCGAGCATCAACCTCTCTGGACAGCTGGGCTCACTGGCTCAAAGACTCCGAGCTCTGTTGAGTACAGTGGTTGCCGCACAGCCTGTGTTGCCACTCTCCAGGTGTGACCGGTGGCGCCTTTGGACTTATAGGCTCTTTGCAAGAGGCTGATCAAGGTGATGAAATTTAAGGTGATGAAGTTCAAGATGATGACGTTCCAGAACAAGGTGAAGGTTCAAGTGGAGCACAAGAAAGTCCTCTTGGAGGAGCTGCTCTACCGAACGTTCCTGCGATCAGTCCTTTGACAACAGCTTTGCAGACACGTGGAGCTGATGCAGTGGATGGAGTTCCTGCACAAGTTAATGTTTCCTCCGGAACAACCTGTTCCGTTGATGCATGTCAACTTCCAGGTGGACATCATGTGCCCCATGAAGATGGAGATGGTCAAGAGTTCACCTGGAATGTGCACCAAGGACGACAAAACCTTGGTGAAGATGATGGAGCTGACAACTCTGAGGAGACAGACAGTTCCTGCCTCCGGCTCAGATAGCTCTGCCGAGCTTTTGATGGACAACCCCCCTGCGAGCAAGATCTACAACAATGAGACCGATGCCAAGCACACTACTACGAAAGAATGTTTCGGTGCTCTTGAAAGTGAGATCGGTCCTTCAGAGCTCAAGTACCTCTCCAAGAACACCGATGGTTGGAGCATATGGCTGTGACTTGTAACCAAAGATGATGGAGAAGGGCAAAGAGAAGTTGGTCACAGATGGACGTGGAGGAGAAACAACGCTTTGACATGGCCCAAGCCAAAGAATTGTCGAACGTTTTGAGTTTTTTGAAAGCGCTTCGCAGCCTCACCAGCCAAGATGGAAGGCCTTGATCCATCTACCGTGGCCCAAATGCGCTGGGTACTCAAGGTGGAGTCCGACAGAAGTGCCAAAGCAAGGTTGGTTATCCTCGGTTTCCAACTTAGCAACATAACAGAGCTGGACTATAAAAGATACCTCCCAACACGACCCATTGTCGGCGCTGCAGTGTCCAGGACACTGCAGCGCCGACCACGACCCAGAAGGTGTCTTTTACTTTCCCTTCGTGCCAACAAAGGCTACCTGCTGAAAGCCGGAGATGTCACATCGGCATTCCTCCAGGTGGATGAGAATCTCAAACCGTTGGGATGACAGTGTGGGCACCGGCTGAATTGGCCGTATTGTTCTGTGCCGATCCCCAACATCCAGTTCCACCTCTTCGTGTCCTCAAAGCATTTTATGGTTTGGTGCAATCCCCACGATTCTGGTACATGGATGTTTCTAGCCTGGCAAGATGATTAAGCATGGTTGGAAGTGCCTCCTTTCAGACCGCTGTAGATTCATTTTGGAAGACGAGGAGACGCACGAAGTGATTGCAGCAGCTGGCATACACGTGGCGATAAAGAGCATCCTAAGTTTCAGCAGGCGGAACTTGCATGTGGGGTAAATGGCAAACTGGTGAGATGACTCTTGCTGGATGTCACATTGTCCAGCTTGCTGATGGAAGTTTGCGCATTGACCAGCAAGAGTATGTTGACAAATGGCTTGGTGAAATTCCTTTGACAAAGGAAAGACAATGACAGCCAAAGGCAAGTTTGACTCCAAGAGAAGTTTCTCTGCTGCGTGGTGCAATAGGCACACTAGCTTGGAAATCAGCTCAAACAGGGCCACAATACCAAGCTGAAGCTGGTTTGATTCTGCTTCTATCTGAGATTCCCTATGCGAACGTGCTCACCATCATGAAGGTGAACAAGCTCATCAGAGAAATCAAGAGGGCTTCGCATCAGAGTTTGCCTTTTCCAGGTTGGAAGAGACATTGGAAGGAGATAGCGGTTCTGACCTGGTGTGATGCAGGACTGCAAAATCATCCGGATAAGTCATCCACAATGGGTTTCATCTCTGGTCTAGCGCCTCAAGAAACCCTTCAAGGGCAAGAAGCTTTGGTTGCGATCATCACATGGCGTTCCAGCAAAACGCCGCGTCAATGTCTTGGATCTAATGGTGCAGAAGTTCAAGGTGTTACAGAAGGTGAAGACGCAACATTCAAATTTCGAGCAATGTGGATGGAAATCAACGGTGTCGCTGCTGACAGAAGGACACTCTATGACCAGATTCGTGACAACACCCAAGGTATCAAGGTGCTATCATCACGGACACCAAGGGTATCTACAACAGCATGGTTCGCAATGTTTCCAGTATACATGGCTTGAGATCCCGGTACGAACTGACGCTTGCGGTTCAGCAAGCGATGCAGATTAAGACTGGAATCTGTTGGGCCAACGGGTTGGCACTGACTGTCCGACGAAAGCCAATGAGAGGAAGGTTTTTCTCCAATTTCTGGCAGCTGGGAAAAGTAAAGATGGACATGGAGTTTAAAATTATAGGATGCGTGCGTGAAATGGCCATGAAATCACGTTGGCCTTGGCAGGACAATCATGATGAACCCAGAAGTATTGTGGATGTGTGATTCGAAGATCCATATCAACACGGATTTGACATGAAGCACATGGATTCATCATGACATGTCCAGGTTTCAACCTTTGTCCGCAGGGTGGGCCAGTACCAGAAAAAGGTGTTTGGACCATTTGACGGTCCTGTGCATTCACCATCCGCATCCATCCATTGGTGACTGTCCCCATTTGATTGCATCCTCGCTGTTCCGTTGCCACTGCTACCACTTGCACCTGGCCTTGAGAAAGAACAGGATTGCTTTCGTGAAACCTTTGAGCATCTTTGAACTATATTGAACTACTGCAGACCCCTAGAGCTGAAACAATGCGGAAACAAAGCTGAGTTCGGGAAACACCTTGCCTTCGTTCCGTATCTAATTGTGTGATGTGTGGTCGGAGACGTTGTAGCTGAGGAATGTGAACTGTGGGGATCTGATGGTGTCGTATGGTAGTGGAGATGACCCAGAGCTTTTGTTGGAACGGAGCCGAATGCCTGATGAATGGCGTGGCAGAGAGGAGCCTGCTCCTTGCGGATCGCTAGAAGCCAAGTGGGTGCCATCATCTTCCGTTCTGTGGCTGCGAAAAGATGTTGAAAGCATTCAGCAATCGACAGCACAATCACTGAAAAACTAATCAAAGACAACTCAGTAATACTGTGGACATTTTGACATCTTGCATGTCTACACTACTTGTATGTGTATGTACAACTTTAGACTCTTACAGAATATAAAGCATTAATGCAAATCATATATGTATGTACATGGCAAGCAGATTCTAAGCACTCTATGACTCTATGCATGGTGGAAGTTGCAAGGGCGTAGAGGTCGAGGATCGCCGTGAGGAAAAATGTATCTTTTGCCCAACGACTGATGATGCTGATGCAGAAAGCATCAAGGAGCATCAAGGAGTTTCAAGAAACATCAAGAAACATGTATATAGACATGTATATAGACATGTGTATGTACGTATGATTACGTATGTATGTATCATATTTGAACAAAAAATGAATCATTGAGATTCATAGTTGCAGAGTTGCTTGCTGCTTTGGGATTCCTTTTGTTGCATCCCAGGTAAAATTCCCTTGGGAGGACGTGGTCTTGACTTTGAGTCTGTCCGGGTGATATGTGACATAGAAAGAATTAGCAACTGGCCGCCTGGCCAGAACCTACCAAAGACAATAAAAGAACATGGCATTGTGAAAATATGATCCGCGTTGCGTACCGATATTTGGCTCATTATACTTGGGACTTCGGACTGAGAACGACGGAATCCGTGCAGCAATTCTTTGTGCATGCATGTTTCCAAGTTTATTTGTGCTGCCACTGCCGTTTTCAAATTGTGCAGGAGGAACCATGCAAGGCAGCTGCAAGCCCGTGCATTTGCGCATCCATTCGCGCTTGTAGAGACTCGACGACTTAATGGTGCCAACTCATGTACATTCAAAGAAGTTTGACACCTTCCTGGGCAGGAAAATGATGCACTTTGCAGACGAGAACACAAAATGCTGCAGAACTGAAAATCGAAAGTGCATGCAGACAATAACAGGCGGACCAGCAAGCAAGATGTATATATTTGCATATATATATATAAATATAGTTAGCGCAGATGACACGGGACATTGCGGCCGATTTAGCCGAGGTTTTTTGGCACATGACATGGGATTTATGTATCGATTTTGCTATGTTTTTTTGCACATGACATGGGAGTTTTTCGCCGACCTAACGGGCAGGTATTTTTCCATTTTTTTGACAGATGACATGGGCATAAGTGATCAAATTTACACATGACATGGGACTTCCAGGAAAACACAGACGTCCAAGATGGGAAGTGGCAGATAATGAGATGGAAAGCCGAATTTACCACAGGACATGGGACGTCCAAGATGGGAAGTGGCAGGTCATGAGATGGGAAGACGAATTTACCACAGGAGATGGGACTTCCAAAATGGGAAGTGGCAGGGAATGAGATGGGAAGACGAATTTACCACAGGAGATGGGACGTCCAAGATGGGAAGTGGCAAGTAATGAGATGGGAAGACGAATTTACCACAGGAGATGGGATATCCAAGATGAAAAGTGGCAGGTAACGAGATGAGAAGACGAATTTACCACATGACATGGGACTTCCAAGATGAAAAGCGGCAGGTAATGAGATGGGAAGACGAATTTAGCACAGGAGATGGAACGTCCAAGATGAAAAGTGGCAGGTCATGAGATGGGAAGACGAATTTTCCATAGGAGATGGAAGAATGTCCAAGATGGGAAGTGGCAGGTAATGAGATGGGAAGACGAATTTACCACAGGAGATGGGACTTCCAAGACAAAAAAGTGGCAGGTAACGAGATGGGAAGATGAATTTACCACAGGACATGGGACTTCCAAGATGAAAAGCGGCAGGTAATGAGATGGGAAGACGAATTTAGCACAGGAGATGGAACGTCCAAGATGAAAAGTGGCAGGTCATGAAGGGAAGACGAATTTTCCATAGGAGATGGAATGTCCAAGATGGGAAGTGGCAGGTAATGAGATGGGAAGACGAATTTAGCACAGGAGATGGGACTTTCAAGGTGAAAAGTGGCAGGTCATGCGATGGAAAGACGAATTTACCACAGGAGATGCGAAGTGGCAGGTAATGAGATGGGAAGACGAATTTACCACAGGAGATGGGACGTCCAAGATGGGAAGTGGCAGGTAATGAGATGGGAAGACGAATTTACCACAGGAGATGGGATATCCAAGATGAAAAGTGGCAGGTAATGAGATGTGAAGACGGATTTACCACAGGAGACGCGACTTCCAAGATGGGAAGCGGGAGGTAATGAGATGGGAAAACGAATTTTCCATAGGAGATGGGACTTCCAAGATGGGAAGTGGCAGGTCATGAGATGGGAAGACGAATTTACCACATGAGATGGGACGTCCAAGATGAAAAGTGGCAGGCGATGAGACGGGAAGACGAATTTACCAAAGGAGGTGGGACGTCCAAGATGGGAATGTCATGAGATGGGAAGGCGAATTTACCACAGGAGATGGGAGTTCCAAGATAAAAAAGTGGCAGGTAACGAGATGGGAAGATGAATTTACCACAGGACATGGGACTTCCAAGATGAAAAGCGGCAGGTAATGAGATGGGAAGACGAATTTAGCACAGGAGATGGAACGTCCAAGATGAAAAGTGGCAGGTCATGAAGGGAAGACGAATTTTCCATAGGAGATGGAATGTCCAAGATGGGAAGTGGCAGGTAATGAGATGGGAAGACGAATTTACCACGGAGATGGGACTTTCAAGGTGAAAAGTGGCAGGTCATGAGATGGGAAGACGAATTTAGCACAGGAGATGGGACTTCCAAGATGAAAAGTGGCAGGTAATGAGACGGGAAAACGAATTTTCCACAGGAGATGGGACTTCCAAGATGGGAAGTGGCAGGTCATGAGATGGGAAGGCGGATTTACCACATTACATGGGACTGCCAAGATGAAAAGTGGCAGGTAATGAGATGGGAAGACGAATTTCCCGGTTTACTTTAAAACATAAAGAGGACACAGAAAATGTAGAAAATATAAGCTTAGTTTTGTTTTGAAAGCGGGTAGTCATGGGGGGCGCAGTTGTGAAGGCTTTGATTTTGTGATTTCTTTGGCCTTCAGAATTGGCATGATGATAAAGTGGTGGCAACTTTTTACAAGTATGAAATAAATACACTTTCATTCAAAAAAACAGTGGGTATTTCAACTATGTA
This sequence comes from Cladocopium goreaui, assembly GCA_947184155.2. Classification (NCBI taxonomy): domain Eukaryota; class Dinophyceae; order Suessiales; family Symbiodiniaceae; genus Cladocopium; species Cladocopium goreaui. The sequence goes on from CAMXCT020003802.1 coordinate 75,060, forward strand.
CTGTACAGTTTCTTCATTTTTTTAAAGTACTTGCACTTTAAAAGAATTTTCCTTTTGAAAGTACAGCCTCATTTTTAAAAAAGAACACCTTCTTTCAAGGAAATGCTGGGCTTTTAAACTATGCACAATTTCTTCATGTTTGTGAAGTAAGTGCACTTTTAAATGCACTTTCCTTTTGAAAATGCAGCCTCACCTTCGAAGAAAAACGCATGCTTTCAAAAAAATACCGGACATTTGAACTATGTGCAATTTCTTCATTTTTTGAAGTAGGTGCATTTTTACAGGCGCTTTCCTTTTGAAATTGCAACCTTATTTCAAAGAAAAACGCTTTGTTTCAAAAAAACACCGGGCTTTAAACTATGCACCGTCTCTTCATTTTTAAGAAATAAGTGCCAATAAGTGCCATTTTAAGGGCGCTTTTTTTTTGAAAATGCAACCTCATCTTCAAAAAATGTACCTTCTTTCAAAAAAATACGGGGCATTTGAACTATGTACAATTTCCCATTTTTTGAAGTAAGTGTACTTTTAAATGCATTCTCGTTTTGAAAAGCAACTTATATTCAACTTCTTTCAATTAAATACCGGGATTCTGAACTATGTGCAATTTCTTCATTTTTTTGAAGTAAGTTAACTTTTAAAGGCAATTTCCTTTTGAACATGCAGCTTCATCTTCGAAAAAAACATTTGCTTTTCAAGAAATACTGGGCATTTGAACTATGTGCAGTTTCTTCATTTTTTGAAGTAAATGCACTCTTAAATGCACTTTTCCTTTTGAAAAGAAAGCAGTTTCATCTTCAAAGAAATACGTCTTCTTTCAATTAAATACCGGCCTTCTAAACTATGTACAGCTTCTTCAAAAATATATTCATGCATTTTTTGAATCTAATGCACCCTGAATTCCTTTAGTAAATAATTGCAGAAGCACATACTGCGTTCCTTTGAGAGACATGAGGTGCAAATACCTGTGCATACACATCTATACATATTATTCTTCTAAAGCATAGCATGTTTTAGTTAAAATATTCACTGTGCTGTATCCAATTTGTGAGAAAAAGATTGTTGTTTTTCAAGAACATACTGGTAAATTTAATTATATATGTTTCAACTAACGTCGCGTTTTTCATTTTAATTCAGCCGAAGAAAGAAAGTGGGAGAATTGTACCAAGCATTTCTAGTAAACAATCGGTGGGGGGGAAAATGGCATTTTTGTTAGCAAATACATGTCCATTAAAAAAACGGGTTTTTATTAAAAAACAAAACCTCGAGAAAACCAAAAAAAACAAAAAGTTCAGACCCATGAACATGGTCTGAGGAAAGGCTGGACAGAGGACATGGATCTGAACTTTTGTTATTTTGGGTTATTTTGGTTTTGCCATGGTTTTTGCAGTTTGGCCAAAACCACGAGAAAACCAAAAAACAAAAAAAATAGACCCATGGACAGGGTCTGGGGAGAGGCCTGGCAGGGGACATGGGTCTGAACTTTTGTTTGTTTTTTTGTTTTCCCATGGTTTTTTTTGCAGTTTGGCCTGGGGGCGCAGGTGTGCAAATTGTAGAAACGCGCATTTTTTGAGAGGTACTGTCTTTCTCTTCTCTGATCTTCTCTCTTCTAATCTTTCTGTTCTCTCTGCCTCTGCCCTGCTCTGCTTTTCATCTGTCCATATTGTCGGAAGTTTGACTTCTAAACTTCCTTCGATAAAAATAAATACATAGCAATATATACATATTGCCCACATAATGTCATGCCCTCATAATACATCATTCCCAGTATGTTTGTTTCAATGGTAGGACTGGCCAAGCTTTGACCATCTTGGTTGCCAAAGCAGAGGTGCATTGCATTCATGTTGCATTGCCACCATGTGTGCCCAAGCATCCAAAAATTGCTGCACACCATGCAGGACATGGATAGCCCCACAGAGCCAAGCAGCCCTGCAGACCAACCACCCATCCCACCCAATCCAGGTACACCAAGAATAGAAAGCATGCCAGTGCCTTTGCCAGCAGGCACAGAAGGACCAAAGGTACCCAACTCACCGCCAGAGACTGTCCAGGCAGAAGAAGCCACACTCATGCCAGTACCAGCTTCTGCAATCCCAAGCCCAGCAACACCCGCCAGCAGTACAGACACACCAAGATTGAGGAAAAAAGCCAGGGCCAGCTCACCACAACAGGAGCTGGCGTCCACAGAGCCAAAGGCACCACCCACAGCCACAGTGGGCAGTACAACCACCCAAGCCAATGGCAGCCACTGCTGCACCAACAGCCAGGCCAGCCACAGAACCAGTGCCAGTCACATCAACAGCCAAGCCAGCACCAGTGCCAGCTACAGCAACATCCACAGCCAAAGCAACCAATGTGGTGCCAGCCACATCAAGATCCACAGCCATGCCAACCACACCAAAGCCAGACACAGCAACATCCACAGGCAAGCCAGCCACACCATTGCCAGCCAAAGCAACATCCACAGCACCAGCCAAGGCAACAGCACCATTGGCAAGACAACCACCCAAACAAATGGCAACCACACCAGTCACACCAGCCAAGGCATACCCTGCACCATCCATGATGCCACTAGCACCCAAGGCACCCTCAAAGGGATCCATGGGGCCTAAGTCGCCTCCAAAGGCTCCAGCTGCCAAGGTTTGCATAGCACTTAGTGCTTTGTTTAATGTCTAATCCATATCTTGTAACATTTTGGTTGATTCATTCCATAATGATATTGCCAGATGCAACGCCTGTTTATGCATATGTGGAGGCCATGAGTTCCAGCAGTTCCAGTGCCATACCACCAGCTCCACCCATGGTGGCACCCGCAGTCAGATCCTTATAACCCCAGTGATTGAAGCCATTTTGTGACAATAGATGTTTGCCACTGAGGGCACTAGCCTTGCTGGAGTTGCACCAGTGCCTGAGGCTGGTGGTATGCCAAGCTGCTCACATTGCCATTCGTTGACATGTTGAAATTTGTTTCCAGTGCCATATGCTGTTGCAGGCACCAGCTGCTCCCAAGGCCAAGGCTGCCAAGGCCAATGCTGCCAAGGCCTATCTATCTATCTATCTATCTATTTATCTTATTTATCTTATATTTATCTTATTTATCTTATATTTATCTTATCTTATTTATCTTATATTTATCTTTTCTTATTTATCTTATTTATCTTATTTATCTTATTTATCTTATCTTATCTTATCTTATTGACCTTATATTTATCTTATCTTATTTATCTTATATTTATCTTATATTTATCTTATCTTTTCTTATCTTATTTATCTCATCTTATTTATCTTATTTATCTTATTTATCTTATTTATCTTATCTTATCTTATCTTATCTTATCTATCTATCTATCTATCTCTCTCTCTCTCTCTGTCTGTCTGTCTGTCTGTCTGTCTGTCTGTCTAGCTACCTGTCAATCTGCAAGCTTGAAAACGAAGCTATTCTGCGAGACGCCCTCAGGTTTTGAACTTGGGATGGGTAGATGGGGAGATGGGGAGATGGGGAGATGGGGAGATAGAAAGATACGTAGTTAGATAGATGAGATAGATAGATAGATAGATAGATAGCTAGATAGATAGATAGATAGACAGGCAGACAGATGGATAGATAGGTATAGATAGATAGATACATAGATAGATACATAGATAGATCGGTAGGTAGGTAGGTAGAAGTCAGAGAAAGAGAGAAAGAAAGAGAGAAAGAGAGGAGACCTACCTCAACCACCTGTCGGTCCACCAGTGGCTTCGCTCTGCCTTCCGTGATTCACAACAATCAACCTCTCCTATGGGTTTCCTATTTTTGAAACTTCCGCCACCGCCTTATGCGGTACTACTGGTACTGGGAAGTAGTTTGTGCAAGCTTTGTAGTACAAAGTAGTACTGGGAATACTTTGTGCAAGCCTTGTAGTACAAAGTAGTTCTTGGAAGTGCTTTGTGCAAGCTTTGTACAACAAAGTAGTACTGGGAAGTGCTTTGCACAAGCTTTGTAACAAAGTAGTAGTGGGAAGGACTTTTTGCAAGCTTTGTAGTGCACAGTAGTACTGGAAAGTAGTTTGTGCAGGCTTTGTAGTACAAAGTAGTACTGGGAATACTTTGTGCAAGCTTTGTAGTACAAAGTAGTACTTGGAAGTGCTTTGTGCAAGCTTTGTAGTACAAAGTATATAGTAGTGGGAAGTACTTTGTGCAAGCTTGGTAGTACAAAGTGGTACTGGGAAGTGCTTTGTTCAGGCTTTGTAGTACAAAGTAGTACTGGGACGTGCTTTGTGCAAGCTTTGTAGTGCAAAGTATTACTGGGAAGTGCTTTGTGCAAGCTTTGTAGTACAAAGTATTTCGGAAAGGCTTTTGTATGTAATTGCATCTGTGTCTCAAGTGTCTGTGTGCAAAAACTTTCTGCGCCATTTTTTTTTGTGCAAGAGACTTCTCTCTGACAGTAAGAGCTTTCTGGCGCGCAGGACAGCTAAGATGAGTTGAGACGAACTCTAAGGAGATGAGAAAGGCTGATCAGTGCTCGGATGAGATGAAAACAGTTGAGAAGAACTTACTTAGATATATGTGAGAAGAGATGGGATGAGATGAGAAGAGCTGAGACGAGGTGAGAAGAGCTCACATGATTTGAGATGAGGTGAAGTGTCGAGTGCGAAGTGCAAGTGTGAAGTGTGGAGTGAGGGGTGTGAAGAGTGCAATGTGAAGTGTGAGGAAAGTGTTTGCTTGGCGTTGCATTGCACCGGGGTCGCGCGCAGGTCATGTTCTTGGACAACAACACTGCAACAGCTTCGCACAAAGCACGCACGCACCGGCCTGGCTGGCGCACGGCGCATGCAAGTTGTCGAAGTAGTATTGGGCAGTGATTCATGAAAGCTTAGATGACAAATGAGAAGAGATGAGCTGGGATAAGGTGAGAAGAGCTCAGATGAGATGAAGCGTGGAGTGTGAAGAGTGCAGTGTGAAGTGTGGGGCGTGAAGAGTGCAGTGTGAAGAGTGAAGTGTGGGGTGTGAAGTGTGAAGTGTGAAGTGTGGAGTATGAAGAAAGCAGTGAGAAGTGTGAAGTGTGGACTGTGAAGAGTGAAGAGTGCAGTGTGAAGTGTGGGGCGTGAAGAGTGCAGTGTGAAGAGTGAAGTGTGGGGTGTGAAGTGTGAAGTGTGAAGTGTGGAGTGTGAAGAAAGCAGTGAGAAGTGTGAAGTGTGGACTGTGAAGAGTGAAGTGTGAAGTGTGGAGTGTGAAGTGTGAAGTGTGGAGTATGAAGAAAGCAGTGAGAAGTGTGAAGTGTGGACTGTGAAGGGTGAAGAGTGCAGTGTGAAGTGTGGGGCGTGAAGAGTGCAGTGTGAAGTGCGAAGTGGAGCTTCAAATGTGACATGTTAAACAGGACACCACTTTCGCAGAATGCACGCACGCACGGGCCTGGCTGGCGCACGGCGCATGCAAATTCTATAGATGAGAAAGGTCTTATAGTATATCGCTAAGGCCGCTAAGGCAACTTCCGGCCCTCCTCGTGCGGGCACTACTGGTATACTATCTTTGTTCATGCGGGATGTGAAATGTACAGTGTGTGAGATAGTTGACATGACATGTTTTGCATCTTTTTGGAGCCCAAACAGTTGCAGAGGTCCCATGTCATGTGATTCTTTCCCGAGGCACTTTACAGATGACACGGGACATGCATTTTTCTGTTTTTTTTCACTTTGCAGATGGCATGGGAGTTTGCTTTTGGGGGAATGTCCGACAACTCCCATGTCATCTGCAGGTTATATATGTTGATATTTATATATATATATAGTATACTATATGTGGTAAAACTACCTTTCGTTTGACGGATAGATAATTGTCACGCTCCTGTACAGTACAGAGCACGTGGGCACGGTTCGAATTGTTCGCGCGTCCCCCTGAGAGAAGCAAAGGCACGAAGCACCACCACAGCAAAATGTGAAATTTTAAGCAGAGTTGAACACTTTGACGCCATACACCCCATACTCAGACCCTCTCATACTCAGCGTATCTCAGCATGATGTACTTGTGGCATTTCGTGGTTTGCGAGACACAACCCTCAGTTTGAGATACCTTCAGGATTTGTGCCTGTACCTGGTGGTCGCAAACGATGTACTAACGGTTTCCTGTCCAAGGAATTGGGAATAGGGCCCATCGCGGTTGGGTAAGGGACCTGAGTCGCTATTGGGGAAAGGGAAAGGTGTCTGGGGGTTTGAGGGGAATTGAATGCTTTCAGGATGGTTCAGATTAATTTGAGGGTGCTGACAATGCCGACTCTATCCGACTCTGCTATCCTCCTTGCAATTGCAGTCGCTGTAGGTTGGGAGACTGCCTTTGATGTCACGAGTGTGTCTTGTGACGACTGCCCTTACCAGCCACAATGCCCACCAACCTGTCACAGCCTCAATCCGGAGATTGCGCTCTGGGTAGGGCAATGGATCATGAGAGCAGACTGTCTCACCCAGGCGCTAATGGCATCGTTGGTTTGCTCCAGTCCTTTCGTTGACTGGAGATTGGAGTCAGACAAGTGAGTTTACAAAATATGATCCATGCCTTCCTCAAGGATCTATGCCATTGTATGCCCCTTCTTAAATGTGCTCCTCAATGCAGTGCACGCAAGTGTGAATATTGAGCAAAGGTTGATGCACATTGGCAATCCAGGAGTCACACGAGCATCGCATTCACACAGCACCATCCGTACCGCAAATGCGTTGTCCAGACATGCTAGTATCGGTATCACGCATTATCAGCTGAGAATTGTGTGCGTGCACATTGGGTTGCGAAGATAGTGCATGTCGTGAAACTGAGGCAAAGATGCTTACACACCGTGTGCCTTGATGTGATATAGTTTGAATATGTTTGGATTAATTTGAGTTGCTGTAGTTGATTGGAGTTGCAAGCATTCAAACATGTTCAAACAAATTGATATCAATTGACCCAATTTGACAAAATACCAGATACAGGTACAGGTAAATGTTTTTTTATTCACTTGATTAAAATGTGTAGATTCACTTGTAGATTTGTACAATGTGGAACCTGCAATGTGGAACCTGCAGAACCTGAGGTACCTGCACATTTTGGAACTGCACATGGGATGAATCTCGAAAAGTTTGCGACTCCTTCAACCCCGACGCTGGAGATCTTTCCTGCTTACTTTGCTCAAGGCAGATTTGCATAGATTTCTCACCCATTTCCATGCATTTCCTGTTGTGCAAAAAGTGGGTGAATGGGCCATAGGATTCTGGTGGAGGTTGTCAGCAGTTTTGGATTTGGCAATGCCCACCAGTCACAAGGTCATGGTCTAGCATGGGTGTGTGTGGAGACACAGATCCCAAGACACGGAATTGGGCTTGTGGCAACTGCGAACAGAGACTTGATGATGTTTCTGCAGAATCTCGAGATAATTCCGATCATTCTAAGAATCAGTCCATGTTATTCCCACAGAGGCAGCCTCACTGTGTGGGTCTGCAAGCCACCCGTGTGGTGCCAGCGGAGTGGTCCGTATTGGGTGAAGACGGAGATGGATGGCTTGTGAATGTGACCTTCAACAGGCACGTTGCATCAAGTCTCTGGCATTGACAAAATTGGGACATACATGGACCAAGAGCTTCTTGTGCCAGGCGGTGGCAGATTTGTTCCGCTTAATCTTAGGATCTGTGTGTCTCCCGTGTAATCTGGGGATTTGTGTGTATATATGTTCTCTAAATTACATACTGTACTGTTTTGTCATAACAGGATACAACTTGATATAACAGGCAGATCGCGTAGTCTTGGCATATTTGTGATGAAGAGGGAGGGTTCCCTTCATGTATATAAATAATAATTTCTTTTTTTGCTCCTGATAATATTTTTTTTTTGTAGAGACGTATGCAAAGCACCAGAATCTCAAATTGCTTGACAAGAGAATGTTGGAGATAGAAGCAGTGTGATGCATTGATGCGTTGGATGTTATTTTTGTTCCAACCGGCGCATGAAAATGTGCACCGAGACCGAAGGAATTGTTTGTTGCTCATTGTTGCTCCACTGCCCTATAGAGAAACAGAGAGAAAAAGAGGAGAGAGAATCTTCTGCGCGCCGTTGGCAGTCTTCAGCCGATCGTGCAGGCCAATTATGTTTGGCCCTTTGATGCAATCAGATACTGAAGCGATGCATTTCAGATGTCAGAGCGAAGAGGAGGTTGCCATGGTGCCTCCAGCTTCTTGGCAGATCTTGGCAATATCATTTCTATTCATTTCTATTGTTTATTCAGTTAAGGAATGTTAACGGTAATGTAAGCAGCCGGCCAGGGGCCCATGTTGAGGTGATAGGGGTCGAGCAGGGAGCAAGAGCTCAAGGCTATGTTGCCCCATTGGTTCGTGGTTTGTTGTGAACGGCTTGGGCTATATGGGCCCATCTTGGGGCTATGTTGGCCTATCTTGAGGGCAATTTGGGCCCATCTTAGGGCTATGTTGGCCCATCTTGGGGCTATGTTGGCCCATCTTGGACCCATCTTAGGGCTAGGTTGGCCCATCTTGGGGCTATGTTGGCCCATCTTCCCCAAATATATGGCCAAATCGACGTTTCACTGTGAATTATGCATTTTTGATGGCTCCAAGATTTTGCCAAAATATGCATTTTTCCATGGGACAATGCATATTTTCACCTTTTTGTAAAATACATGCCCCGATTTTGGCAAAATCAACGAAAAATTTGCATTTTCTGCAGCCAGCCGAAAAGCTTGGAACCATCAAAAATGCATAATTCCATGAAAACCTTGGTTTGGACAAAATCAACAAAATATGAAAAATTCCAAATGGCCTGCTGCGTCTTGCAGGTGGCTTTCGTCTGGCACAGCTCGGCTCCAAGGACGATGTCGCAGGGCTAAAACCATATGGCAGTGAAGGACAGATCGGGCCCGTGACGGGCAGCCCAGACTGCCAAACGTCACTTTCTGAACTCACTAGAAAAAAACAAACCGTGCCTTTACCTCCCGTTCTGCACTGCCAGCTTCCAAATGGCCTGCTGCATCTTGCAGGTGGCTTTCGGCTGGCACATTTCGGGTCCAAGGACGATGTTGCAGGGCCAAAGCACAATGGCGCTGAAGGACGGATCGGGCCCGCGGCCGGCAGCCCAGACTGCCAAACGTCACTTTCTGAACCGTATAGAAACTAGCTTCAAACCTTGCCTTTACCTCCCGTTCTGCGCTGCCAGCTTCCAAATGGCCTGCTGCGTTGGCAGCTGCCAAATGTTTTCTGAACTGACTAGAAACCTAGCTTCAAACTTTGCCTTTAGCTGCCGTTCTGCACTGCCAGCTTCCAAATTGCCTGCTGCGTCTTGCAGGTGGCTTTCGTCTGGCACAGCGTGGGTCCAAGGACGATGTCGCAGGGCTAAAACACCATGGCAGTGAAGGACGGATCGGGCCCGCGGCCGGCAGCCCAGACTGCCAAACGTCATTTTCTGAACCAACTAGAAACTAGCTTCAAACCTTCCATCCAAAACTAGCCTCAAACCGTCCATTTGCGCGACGCCGCAGCGCTAAAACACCATCAACGCAGTGAACGACGGATCGGGCCCGCGGCCCATAGCCCAGACTAGAAAATAGCTTCAATCCTTCTATCGAAAACTAACCCCAATCTTTCCATGTGCTTGCCTTCCTGCACTGCTGGCAGCCAGCTAACACAGCCCGGGTCTCTTGTCCCGTCCAAGGACAATGTCGCAAGGCTAAAAAACACTATGGCAGTGAAGGACGGATCGCCCTCCCGCAGGGCTCAAACACCATGGCAGTGAAGGACGGATCTGGCCCGCGGCCGGCGGCCCAGAGTGCCAAACGGCTACGTTTGTCGCTACTTTCTCCTGCATTCTTGCTCGCCTTCTGCGTCTGCAGCTACAAGAAACTAGTTGTCTTTTACTTTTGCCGCTGCTTTCTCCTGCCTTCTTGCTCGCCTCACGTTGCTTTCTGCAGCTACGCAGCTACACGAGACTAGTTGTTTTTTTTGCTGTTCCTTTTGCCGCTGCGTTCTCCTGCCTTCTTGCTCTTGCTCCTGGCCCTTCTTGCTTTCCCTTTGTGCGCTTGCTGCCTTGCTTTCCTTGCTGCACTGCTGGCTGCCAGCTGACACAGCTCGGGTCTCTTGTCCCCTCTTCTCTGACGCGCCCCCCCTGCTGTCGGCAGGGGTCGGCAGATTAAGGCTAGTTCATGGCTAGTTCATGTAGGTCTTTACACATAGGCAGCCTAGGCAGTCGATTGAGTCTGAGCAGTCAGCCTTCTGACATCCTCTGACCGTTGACTGGTGTGAGGCCTTCGTGCAGTTCGACCTGAATCTGAATGTGCTCTACATTGTTGAGGACTGTGAGTGATACGTAATTAGTGAGTGAGTGATACCTAGTGTCACTCAGGCTGTCACTCTCACCCTTTACATCTCTTGACAAATCTTAATATCTCTTGACATTTTCCCACTTGCGACTGATTGGTTTTGCATGGTTTTGCAACATTTAGCTTGTGTTGACTAGAGCTTCATCACCACCCCCTTGGGCATGGTTTTCAGGGGGGGACGTCAAAAATGTAAGTTACAATTTTGTAGGTACCCCCCATAGGGGTAAAATATTGTAACTTACCCCCCCTTGAGGCACCAAATCCAGGGGGGGGTAGGGGGTCAGGGGTATTGAAAAATGTAAGTTGGAACCTGGCAGGTGAATAGTTACAATTGTTGATCCCCCCCCAAGGGGGGTTACTAAAATGTAAGTAAGCACCAGGGAGGTGCTAAGTTACATTTATGAATCCCCCTCCCCCTCCCCCCTGTGATTTATTTTGTTTTACGTGCCTCCACAATGCATTCATGCATGTTGACATGTACACTTAATTCACATCTTTCATGCGCACTCCGCATGGCTCAAGACTAGCAGAATCTTGCGTAGAAAAGTGAGCAGTCGCTGTCGCTGACCGCAGGTGTTCATAGGTCTCCAGGGCTCCCCTAACAGAGGGATTGCTACCTCAAAGTGGTAGCGGAGCCTGTGCCTTCGCCAAGTCTAGATCCGTGTGCCGAACTGCCGTTCTCTGCATACATTCCGTATATCGGACTTGCGGAGGCAACCTGTAGGTCAAGTTAGAGTAGCTGCCATGGTCTTAATCCACAACATGGATTCAGATGAAGAACAACTCCAGATTGTCTCGTATGAAGAGCCTGAAGCATATGCCGCCACCAGTCATTCCGAAAACCGGATGGGCATCAAAATGACACCGAAGGTTCCACCCCAATTTGATGGCCAATCAAGCTGGTTTGAATATGAAGATTTAATTGATGACTGGTTAGGGATCACAACATTGGATGCAGATAAACATGGACCATCCTTAAAGAATGCCCTCATTGGTTCCGCTTCTTTTTATAAGTCGATGCTCGATAATGCCCTACTCCGAGATCCGGATCGTGGCCTCGCTCATTTCAAGGACACATTGAGACCATACTTCGTGAAGGGAGTAAATCATGTGTTCCTTTGGCGATTCCTCCAGATGTTTCGCACATATCGAGGCCAGAGCGAATTCGTGCACTGGATAGGGCGATTTGAGATCGCGCAGAAGCGTTTGTTGGCTTCTTGGTCCGATCTGCTGGACATATCCGATCTTCCCGAAGCAGGCACTCAGGCATTTACGGCAGCACTCACAGATGAGCAAAGACTGCACTATAATGGAATAGTAACAGATGAAGATAAGCTGGCTTATCAACAAGAATTGAGAGAACAGACCATAACCAATAGAAGGACCAGACATGCACAGCAGTTTCCATTGTCAGACAATTTGATGTCACTGATTTTTCTAGTGCAAGCAGACCTCAACGAGCAACAAAGAGAGCGTTTTGTCTCGTCCATGAACATCCGTCAGATCGCAATGCCTCAATATACCTATCTCCAAGTGAAACAGCTGTTCTTAGAACTTTTTGCCGTTTCTCGCACAGGTGTTGCAGACCCAAACATCACGCACCGCAAGCGGTCCAACTTCTACGTCATCGACGAGGGCGAGACCGAGGAAGGTGAGTACGGATTTTGGGTCTTTGATGAAGAGACGGGTGAAGAAGGTTTCACAGGTCTGTACACCGAGAACGAGTTCTGGGTTCTCAGCGCCAAGGGTTCATACTCTAAGCGCCGCATCTACGGCAGGTCCTTCAAGAAAGGTAGACCAAAAGGTTATGGCAAGAAAGGAGGAAAGAAATCAAGACCCGGCTTCCGCTCGAGGTCAAAAGGCAAAGGTTTTGCAGCATGGGAAGATGACCAGCAAGACACAGCTTTCTGGGGAAAAGGCAAGGGCAAAGGAAAAAGTAAAAAGGGCAAGAAAGGAATGATGAAAGGAAAGGATTCTTTCAAAGGAATGCCTTCATGGAAAGGAAAAGGAAAAGGTGATGCGAAGAACAAAGGAGGAAACAATCCATTTTTGTCACAGCCTCCACAAGCTAATGTAGCACAGGCTGCATCATCCAGTGCATCACAAGCCCCTGAAAAACAAGAAACAGCCCATGCCGAAGAAAGCTGGAGTTATGACTATGACACATACTGGACGGATGACTGGTCAGGTTATGAATCCTACTATGGATATGACGGAGATTACTCCCAAGGTGATTGGTACAATTGGTCATATTTTGCTTCCACTGAGGAACTGACCGAATCCGAGGACAAGCATTCAGACATTGATTTTGAGGACGGACAGACCGACAAGATCAACCGGTTCTGTTTTTCAGGCATCCGCTTGTTCCGACTGTTCGGACACGAACTTGTAGAGGCTCTCACATTCGTGCTTCTGTTCCTGTCTGTTATGTACCAGTGCTTTTATGATTTGAACAGGTTCCTATTGAAGAGCATCCGCCAAGTTGAGAAGAGTGTTTCTACCGAAAACGGTGAACTGCATTCGTTTCAGCCGCGCACAAGCCCGCTCAATTCCGTTTCAACGGAAGAGTGTGTATTTCTCAATTATGATCATGGTGCCCAACAAGCATTGCTTTGTGAGTATGTAGATCTAGGTTCTCATCCGACTTATGTCATTCTTGACTCAGGTTGCACTCGAGCCATGGGATCCCGCTTTGCCATTGATCGCCTTGTACAGGCTTGCCAACAACATCCCAAGCGTGATCACATTTGGTTTTCTAAGCAACCGTGTTCAAGTAAGTTTTCATTTGCCAATGGAGAACAATCTACTGTCAAGGAAAGATTAGTGATTCATTTTCGCAATGATCGTGCACAAACTGGTTGGATCACAACATGCGTTGACATCCTGGACAAAGGTAAGGTTCCTATCCTCTTTTCAGTTGAACAAATGAGGAATCTTCGCATGAACATCGAACACACTCCTGTAGGTGAGTTCATGACTTGTCCACTGTTTGGAATGCAGCGCACCGCATTGGCGGTCAGTACATCCAACCATCCAGTCCTTGACATTATGGCTCTTGCTACTTCCAGTTGGAAACCGATGTACAGCTTTCAGTCCGAAGACATCACATGCCCAGCATGCAATGGTAAACATCGACCACACACAAACAAGGAAGGTTGCAAGAGATTCAAAGGATCAGAGCCTAAGCCTGCAGAGGTGCCGAAACCGGCCAAGCCTGATTCTAAGAAGATTGTCAAGAAAACAATTCAGCCTGATAGCAAGTTAGAAGTACCAGCTCAACCTTTTGATCCCGATGAAGAGCCAATGGTGGCCTCTGGGCCAAGTTCCGGTTCGAAGGACGGTATCCCAAGACGTCGGGAACCTCAGATTGAAGAAGAACCTGAAGTTAAACCGGAATCCAAGGTTGAAGTGAAACTTGAAGAGAAAAAGGAACCGTCACCTAAGGGAACTTTGTCACTTGCACTTCAGAGAATTCATGATAAGCTTCAATCACCTACTGAACTTCTCAAGTTGCACTTGAAGCATTATCACATGACCACTGAACAATTCAAGAGAAGAACATCGGCTCCTGAAGTTACCAAAAGAAATTTATGACAAGTTTGATCAGATTACCAAATCATGTGACACATGTTCCACTGCCAGGATTGCACCATCAAGAGCTAAGATTTCAGGAATTCGAAGTGAAGTCTTTGGTGAACTCACATTCATTGATCATGGAGAAGTTCCTATCAATCCTCAGTCAAAACTTCAATTCCTACTTATGTATGACGGTGCAACCTCTTTGACTACTGCTTTTGTAGTTCAAAACAGATCTGATCCGGTGACGATTTCTCATCTTCAAGAATACTTTGAAACTTATCAGCTGAATCCAAAATACATTGTTGCCGATCAAGCTTTTATGGGCACTGAGATGGAGAGTTATTACAACCGGCACAGCATCAGGCCAATCTCTCTAGGACCAGGAACACCATGGCCAAATCGAGCTGAAGCAGCCATTCGCATGTTTAAGAAACAGGTCTCATTAATGCTAATTTCCTTGAAAGATGATCCATTGCTTGCCAACATTACTTACAAACAGTTGTTGAGACAAGCCTGCATTTCAAGGAACACCATGGTAACACTCGGTGGTGTCACTCCTATTGAATTAGCATTTGGTCGAAGGCCTGCCGATCTTACGGCGATTGAGCTCATGAATCCAGCACAGCTCACGACTGAGGCCCCTGCTCCTGAGAGACAGATTGAAGCACTAAGGTCACTGGCGATGCGAAAGTTTCTAGAGGCAAAACAGTCTGATGACCTTCGAAGAGATATTGCAAGTAAACTTCAACTTAGTGATGGACCATTCTTTCCTGGAGATAAAGTTTACTATTGGACCGAAGACAAATCAAAAATCAAATCAGACGGTTCACATGGAGGAAAATGGATAAAGGGAAGTTGGTTTCCGTAGATGGCAGCATGGTTGGAGTTGACTTAGGAACCAGAATCGTGAAGGTCAACATCAGTAAAATAAGAAAAGACCATAATCCTATTGAGGATATTGACATTCCTTTAGAACCAATTGCACTTGCCAGTGCCGACTTTTCGGCCAAAGCTGCCGCCGGTGCCGAATCTTCGGCCAAGGGCGCCTGTACAGCAGTGAAGTCCACTTGCCGCTCAGATGATCATGCAAATAACATCATAGAACACGATGCCATTCAGTCAGGTCCTGAAGGTATTACCTATGGTTGTTATACATGGGAGCCAGCTATGACCGGAAAATTAGATTTCCTTGAGCTGTTTAGCGGCTCCGCCAAGCTTAGTCAAGCGGCGGCGATGCAAGGGCTTCGAGTCGGCGCTCCAATTGACCTCCGCACAGGTTACGACTTGCTCACTGCCGAAGGCCGGCGAAAGGCAATGGAAGTCATTGAGCGACAACAGCCAAAAATCATCCACATGGCACCTGTTTGTGGACCATGGAGTCAAATGCAGAATATTAATGATCCTGCCGATACTTATCAAAAAGGAAAAAGTATCTCCCCATGGTAGAATTTTGTGCAAGAGTCGCTCTTTATCAGATTGAACATGGCAGATTTTTCATCATTGAAAATCCCGCGACTTCCAAGATTTGGTTCACCAAACACTTTCAGCGCCTTCTCATGAAGCATACCGTAACCTATGGAACATTAGATATGTGCGCCTTTGGTATGAGAGACCCAAATGGATACTATTACTACAAACCAACATCCTTACTTCACAATTTTCCTGAGGGAGTCTTGAATCCAGTTTTCAAGAGATGTAATAGTAAGTCCAAAAATGATCCAAAACATTATCATCAACCATTGGAAGGTAGTGCACCAGGATATGGATCAAGAACGAAGCTGGCACAAGTTTATCCATACCGATTTTGCAGCACTTTGATCAGATGCATCCTTCCATTAGGAAATTCACGGGCTCTCTATCCATCACAGCTGTCACTTGCAGTAGACCTGCTGGAAGACTTGAATCTCGATGAACTGCGAGGAGTGCAAAATCAGCTCGCCGCTCTTACGGCATCCGAGCATCCAGTGTTGGCAACTGACTTGTACGAACAGGGTCTTCCAGTACGTGACTATTATACGAAACGCTTGCTCAACCGCATTAATGCTCTACCCGCTGGTAATGTTTATCATCCTGTTCAGATCGAAGCACAACAAGATGTCTCACATGTCAGACAGATGTATCTAAGTACGTCCATGTTTGACAACGCAATCATTTTTCGTGGTAGTTTTCAGCCATTGCGCGTTGAATACCGCCACACACATGGCGTGCTCTTACTTTGGAAGAAGAAAGATACGTCACACGTTTTTCTGCGCGTACATCCTAGAGATATGTCGCAGCTGATTGCTAGCCATCGGTCAGCAATATTGTTTTGGAACAACGATGGAAGTATTCCTTCAGATAATACAGATGACATTCCTGAACAAAACACCAACATCGACCCTCCACCGGGTCTTCCACCTCAGCAGAACAACGACCAAGATGATCAACATCCGCCTGAACATCTTAACACACCACCTTCATCACCACAACATCCAGATGTTCCCATGCCTGACGAACCGCACACGCCGCATCCCGGTCTTCCTCCAGATGATGATCAGTTTCACACACCATTTCATTCACCACCAAGACCAAGTGATGATGTGCCTGACGATGAGATGCATTCACCACAAGATGATCCACTAGACTTGCCGCCTCATCCATCATCACCACCTGATCATCCTCAACCACCATTTCCTGGAGCCACTGGCATCCCTGTTGCTCCAGATACAATTATTGTGCCCAATACGATCATACCACCAAATATTGACGACACACCAATGACACAGAGCACAAAGCGTCCACCAGGTGATCCACCGATACCACCTGCAACTAAGGCTCGACCATCTAGACAAATGCCTCCTGCGTCTTCAACCCAATTTCAGCCTAGTAACCATTTGGGGGGTGATACACAGCCATCAGTCACACCAAACGCGACCACACAACCCGCTGTAGTCGCTCCAAGCACTTCGAAGCCGAAGAAACCCAAGCATGATTCTGTGCCTGATGACTTTGATGATGACGAGCCTGATCCAGATGCCGCACCATCCGGACACAATGGACCGCCAATACTTCCGCTAGACGGAGATGAACCTTTTAATCCATCGCCAATGCCAGAGAATGATCCACAACCTGACACCCAAGATCAGCAAGAGCCACAAGAAGAAGAAGAAGAAGAGGAACCTGAAGAAGACACTGATGAAACAATTCCTTATGGTTCCACGGATACCGATGAGACTCTTGACTATAATGATCTTGTTATTGATGACTCAAAATGGTGTTTCCTGTCCCAGGAACAAAAGCTGTGCAGTAATACTGCTTCATTCTCTGTGCCTAGATTGATTGATGGTTCACCAGTAGCTCTGAGTAGTGTCGAATCTTCTAATTCTATTGGTATGTCTTATTCCGTTGTCTCTGAAAGACAGCGCACAAGATGCCGCAAGACCAGATCTGATATCATTGAAGAATATCACGGCATCAATGAAGAAGACAAGGCTTTTATGACATTGTATTCTATGACAGACAAATTTTCATATCTAGTCGGCAAGAAGAGGAAGGAAGCAACACAACAAGAGAAGAGACAGCTTGCCAAACAGTTTTTAGATGCAAAGAAGGCTGAATGCCAATCATGGATTGATAATGAAGTTTTTGATCTTGTTGATATGAGAAAAACTAGAGTTCGGAATTTCGTTGCCGGAAGATGGGTTCTTACCGTAAAGAAAGACAAAGACGGTAACTTCCAGAAATGTAAGGCAAGATGGGTCCTCAAGGGTTTTCAAGACAAACAGAAGAACACCCAGCAAACGGATAGTCCAGCAGCTTCACGAGCAGGTTTCCGATGCGCAACACAGCTGGCTGCGAACTATCACTGGGACTTGTACCATATGGACCTAAAGACCGCTTTCCTCCAAGGTGAAGCCTATGATGAAACTAGAGACATCATTTGTCAAATTCCACCTGAGTATGGTTATCCACCTTACATTGGTGCTAGGCTTAAGAAACCTGGTTACGGTCTTAATGATGCGCCACGCCGCTGGTGGCAAATCATTGACAAAGCCTTACTTGACTGTGGACTTGTTCCCACACGCGCAGACAGATGCACATATGTTCTGTATGACAGTACCTCCAAGACAAGGACCTACCAGCCACCTCGAAGTGTAAGTACTGAACAGGTAACCATCTCTGAAGCAATTGACCATCTTATGGATCCGGTAGCCAGAAACAATGCCCAAGGACGCCGACCACATGGTTTTATTTGCCTTCATGTTGATGACCTGTTCATGGCAGGCGATAATGTGTTTGAGTCCAAGGTCTTGTCCAGTCTGCGTAAGAACTTTGCGGTCGGTTCAGAAGATAAAAATGACATTATGTTTGTAGGACAACGCATAAAATGGAAGAATCATGACAAATATGGACCATATATTTCTGTTGACCAGAAACTTGCTGTCGATGCAGTTGAAGAAGTAAAGATTGATAAGTCTCTGAAGGATAACATCCAATGCAATCCTCAACTTCATACTGCTTATCGATCAGTTCTTGGACAGCTCAATTGGTTACAGAGTAGAACTCAGGTTCACATTTGTTACAAGTTCTCGCGTTGTGCCTCAGCCGCTGCCAGTCCGACCATAGGCGACGTCAGGGAAATCAACAAGGTTGTTCGAACTCTCAAGAGTCAATATGTTGATGGTAGATTTTGGCCTCTGAAGGGTTCTCAGCGTATCCTTGGCATGCCTGATGCATCCTACCGTAACAACAGTGATAAGTCTAGTCAGCGTGCTCATGTCATTTTCCTAGCCGAAGATCGCAAATTGCCTTCCAAGGGAACATACCGCAACTCCGGTTACGACACGCAAACACACCGTATAGACGGTTCCAACTCCGCAACCCGTGGATCGATTATTGACTATGAGAGTCATAAGATAACCACTACAACACAATCCACTACTGTTGCAGAATTGAATGCCTTAATGAAATGTTTTGGAACCTGTCTGTTTTTGCGTGCACTTTGGGCCGACATCAGTGGTGAGATTATCCCCATTCACATCCGAACCGATGCAAACAATTTAGTCACCACCGCTCAGACAACACACCTGCCTGAACAGAAGGAGACCCATCATTTAATACAAATGTTACGACATGAGAGTAACACCGGACACTTGGATGACCTGAGTCATATTGCCAGTGAATATTGTCTGGCTGATCCACTTACTAAGTCAACCGCAAAACCAGACCAGTTAGTGTCATCCATAACCACTGGCAAACTTGAGAATGTAGATACGCACCCGCCATTCCGGTCGTTACTCAAACATAAAGCATTTTTAACTACATGGGTCATTGAAACGTTGTCAGAGCCACATCATGTGTTAACATTTTTCAATGAAGATATTTCTGATTATGTTTTTGCCATGCTATACTTCGAGGAGTAAATTTTCGTCTCAAGAAAATTTGTGTCTGCAATCTCTCGGCTCATAGGGTTCCTATTGTTTTTCTTTTTCGCGACGCCCGGACTCACGTCCCTTGGCACTGTTCTTGAACCCGGGAGCCAATTCTTGGAGACACCTCGAAGATCTTGTTTGAAGATCGATTTCTCAAAGGTCGCATCCAAGGGTGACCAACTCATTTCTCTTGTATGCCACCAAAGTTTTCTAAGCATGGCCGCACTGATCATTCCGCCTCTGCGGATATAACACCACGGGGCTTCCGCAGTCCTCGTGGACACAGACCTCAGCATACTCCGCGCGGCGGATACCAAGACCGAAGACAAACACGTGACACCCGAACTCCCGAAGCTCGTAGCAGGGTCATCGATGATGCATTCGGCGCGCCTCTTGATTCTGTACAGCCTAACAGCCGAGTTTTTGCTGAGTGCATTTCTCAGGTCCTCAGAAAGCAATCCGGTATCAAGACCAAGGAGGACCATGATTCCGCATTAGCGGATAGTCACTTTGAGACCATGTCACGTCACTTGTCTTATATATTTCGCCATACGAAGTTAATGCATCGTGACGGATCATTGTCTCTGCATGAGCTCATTAGCCATCCTGGCACAGCCAGAAAAATTCGTGCCTTGTACCGTGAAGGAAGGAAGTTTTTGCAAGCTTTTGATCAAAATGAGCTCTCAATGCAGGTGAGACGTAGAGAAAACACTGTTGTCTTCCTGATGCCCCTGGCCCACGTAATCTGCGACTCTAATAAAGCCAGGGCCATGATCGGCTATGTTACCACCGAAGATTTCCAACCAGGCATTGTTCCGATACCGGACACGTGGTTTAAGCCGGCAGAGTTCGATGATGAGGTTACCAGGGAAGGCCAAGCCGACATGCTTGAAGGTCTCGACATTGCGAGCATTTTTATCCGTTTTGAGAGTGGCCATTCCACTGAAGTCGAGATCCAGCATTGCCCATTTCAACCTGAAGTATTTCCCTTAAGGTACCTCATCCATGGAGCGAACGAGAAAAATCTTGAATCCATCCGAAGACTAGGTTTGCTCCCAGGAGGCACCCGTGGTGGAAGAAACCACGTGCATTTTACTCTTGATTCTGCACTCAGTACGATCAGAGACGTATTACGTCCCGAATCAGACTGCATTTTAATTGCCAGACCTGGTGCTGTGTCCGGCCTTGGTCCAGTGATGACACACAACAGATATGTCCTTACCGATCAGACTGTGCCGTTTTCCCGCTTCTGCGGTGTTTGGTCCTTCGTTGATCGTTCCTGGCTTGTTGCACCGGAACCGGGCGAGCTTAGGCGAATGAATGATTACACATCCGATATTGACCTTGCAATGCATGTCTGCCATCATCAACTTTACTGGGAGAAGAAGAACGAAAACGAACAAGATGGTTTCACCTGGTCACGTTCCGAATATGTGGAGTATGTGGCAGAAGAAATCGAAAAACTCCCTGTTGTAAAGAAGTTCCTAGAAAGTTTTCGTAATGCCGATTCCGGTCCGGCCAGGCCTCTTCGAACCGACGCAACTCCGAACGACCAAGAACTCGGCCCACCTGAGACAGAGGCAGACAAAAGAGTAAAAACACTCAAGGCAGAAATCTCCGAGCGATTTAAGAAATATCTTGCAAAGGAGAGAAACAAGGAGCAGTCTTCCGCCTCGGAGAGTGAAGCTCCTAAAGGACCTGTCAAGGCCAAGCCTATGCCTAAGAAGCCGAAGGATGCCGCCGCTGCGGCTAGCTCCGATCAAGCATCCGGCAACATTGACCCTAACTCTGAAGTTGATCTGCAGGCCGCATCTCCTTGGGGTGGCCGACGACAGGTTATTAAGACAAAAAGACGCCGTGAGATGAATGCCCAGGCAAAGGATTTGTTCCGTGATGCGGACGCAGCCCAAAAGTTTTTCACAAAGTTTAAAAAGGATACAGATGAAATTCAATGGTTTCCTCGCCCTGCGGGTCCTCAATGCTGTAAGAATTTTGAAGACTGTGGAAATTCAGAGGCAATGTTCTGGTGCCACCCTTGTGGCATGGCCTACTGCTTGGAATGCCGCACCTGCGGCTTGTCTTGCAAACATAACATTATTAATCCAGACAGCATCGGCTCATCCAAATCGCCTTTCGATATCGAAGACCTGGTTGACACTGTTCTTGCTGAATCTTCGTATTTCGGAGCCACCCGCAGAGAGCATGCTCAATATCGCCAAGAAAAATTCTCTGAACTGATCACGCATCTGCGTGAGGGACGCTCCATTGGAAACACTTATCTTCAGTCTTTTGCACGTCATGGAATTGAAGACTTTGATTATACAGAATATGTTTATGAAATGCCATTTGGATGTCGAATTCCGACTCTCCAGGAGCACTTTGTTGATGCCCAGGACCAGACGCCTCTTCCGATCTGGCGACCTGAGGCTTTCTTCAAGTACCCTGACGGCGATGAACTTGCGACAGAGGAGGTTCTCCGTTTATTGGAACTCTTCAGATCGTGCCTTCTAGGTAAGAGAGCAATCCTCGGTGTTACCAAGCGCACTAAGGAGAACATCCACGAATTTCAGAAGGACACGTATCAGCTTGGCATTCTGACGTTGAACCTTGGTCACATCAACTGTCTTCCGTTTATCGGAGGTTGTGCAAAATTTCCAAAATGGGTCAGAACTGATATTAATCATCGTGCCTTGCCACATTTAGTGTTCCGTAATGCGGCCCATATTGTGTGCTTGTGCGAAGCTTCCGATGAGTACGGAGGAATTGCCGTCCATCGAGAACTTGCCGAAGAGTACGGCATGATTGGAATGGTAGTGCACCCGCACATCCAGTCACAGTCCCTTGCAATTTTTCTCCGTGGATCACATGATACAGGCTCATTTATTGAACTTTTGTGTCAACACCAAATTCAAACGTCCAACAAAGATGCACCTTTTTGGATTTTGCATGGCGCCATTTTCCGCCTCTGCCATGGCATGAATACGTCAGGAGAATTTGTTGATCCTTCTACTGGCGCTCGTGTTCCGAAACCGGACATCGAGAAAAATGCCGAATCTACGGTTTACCAGCACGATCGCCCACTTGCATCCTCACTCGATTTTCTTGATCATTCGATCTGCGAGATCGACGGAGACGATGACCTTGCCGTCTCCGGCGTGGAAGCTTGTGAAGTGAATCTTGGAGCTGACACCCATGACGTCCGACGTCTCATGTTAGCTGAATGCCGCATTGCGGTTTTTCATATCTCCTCATATGCATGGAGTAATGCCTATAAAGAAACGTGCCAAAAATGGCTCCAATTTGTCGCAAGCTGTATCGAACATCAGTGTGACTTTTTGTCCGGTGACGGAAATCTTTTCGCACAGCGAAGCTTTAAAGCAGACGATCATTCCGACTACCGGACTTGCATCCTTATCGACATTTTGGAGCGTTTCCTTCAGCAGATTAATCTTCCCCGCAGTCCGATAAACCGTATTACGTATAACGTAGTTTCATCGACCACTGCTGCTGATTACATCCGAAGCATGCGTGGAGATGATGCTGATTGTGATTCAATGCTTTTAATTTCTCTTTGTTACGGTAAGCAGATGGCTGTCACGGAAGCACGTGCAAAAGAAGAATCCGCTTCTGCCGATGGATTTGCAGGATCTGCCTTTTCCGATGAAGTTATGTTGAACGATGTTGAACAGTTGAAACATTTGATGGCATATGACCTTGGTCTGGCAGAAAAGGACTGTGCATGGCACTCACCTCTCCTTACATATGCATCCCTAAAGGCATTGAAAAATATGCGCATCCGTTCCAAGGAATCTGAAGATAAAAGACGTGAAAAATGGATGCAGAGAACTCAAGGATATCTCGACAAAAGAGAAGAAAGGAGAGACAGTGTTCCGCCTCTGCGGACTGATACACACCGAAATGTTGGACGCACTAGAAGTCGATCGGTCAGCAGGACCAGAACATATCGCCCCAGAGCTGAAACACCAGCACCGCCTCCGGCACCAGTGCGAGCTCCAGCAGAGAAAGCCAGACCAGTGCAATATAAAGCTGCACCAAGATCCTTAAGAGAAACATCCGCACCGAAGTCATCAGGATCTTCCTCAAGTGCAAGGCCTCCTGTAAAGGCTCCTCCAGTTCCGGCTCCCGGACGAACATTAGGTTCACAACAGCCTCGAACGCCACCTGATCCGCCAGGACCACCGAAGACTCCACCGCCGTGGAGAGAGAGAACACAACAGGCTGACCAGAGGCAGAGATCGCAGCAGGCCGACCAAAGGCAAACAACCAGAAAAAGGCCTATTAACGTACCTGAGCCTCCTGCGCCTCCATCCCGCCTGTCGGGTTCGCAATGGCTTAGCCAAGGAACAGCTTCAAGCTCTTCCGGACACCGTAATTACGGTTACAGTTATGATCAGCCGTCGTACTATAGAGTTAATCCCAATACCACTCAAGTAGAATACGTCCCAGGGTACCAAGTACCCAGACAGCGTTGGGTCCAGAAATACGACGGAACGTGGCTTGACATGATCCCGCAAACACCGGATCAGTCCATTTTCTTTCATTTGTCCGGGGAAAACCGTAGGCAAAATGAGCTGAGTTTCTACGGTTACTATTTCACTATGGGCTTGTAGCCCCAGAAAAATTGCAATGTTCCGCATTTGCGGTAGCTTGACAGCAGCCGAAAACCAACCGCTTTCCAACAGCGGAGAGTAGCTTTTGTACAGTTTTGTTTTTGTCTTCGGACCGTCTCACAGCAGATCACAGGCTGAGCGCTACCTGTGAAACAGACTTGCATGTTCCGACACGAAGAAAATTTGTGTCTGTTTGTGATTTATTTTGTTTTACGTGTCTCCACAATGCATTCATGCATGTTGACATGTACACTTAATTCACATCTTTCATGCGCACTCCGCATGGCTCAAGACTAGCAGAATCTTGCGTAGAAAAGTGAGCAGTCGCTGTCGCTGACCGCAGGTGTTCATAGGTCTCCAGGGCTCCCCTAACAGAGGGATTGCTACCTCACCCCCCCCCCCCCCCCCCCCCCCCCCCCCCCCCCCCCCCCCCCC
>CAMXCT020003802.1:99918-112482 GCA_947184155.2 Cladocopium goreaui
TTTTACCAGACTCCCCTTCATATTTTTGGAAAGAAAATGGCCGCGTCGCTTTTGCCAGACTCCACTTTATGTATTTTTCCCTCCCCTCTCCCCTTCATTTTTTCTTCGGTTCCTTTCTTGCTTACCTACCTTTCGTGTTCCCCCTCTCAAGTAGAAACTTGCCCAGATATCACTGATATCACTTGGTCAGGAGGGTTCACAAGGCTGTGACTACGGCAGAGAAGGCAATGGCACATGTTCAAAGCTCAGAGAGGACCCGACTGAGAACCAGACAAGTCATACAACAAGACCTTGGCATTTATGGATATGTTTGGTCTCGGACAATCCCAAGGTTCTCTGGACAGGTTCTTTTTGGCAAATGGTGATTGTCCGAAAGCAAAACAATGTTTATCCCAATTTGGGATATCAAAAATACCAAGAATATCCCAGTTTGATGTTTGTCTTCGCATCAAACTGGGCGCGTTTCGCTCAAGGCATTTGCAAAACGGGCTATGACGGTGAGACCTGCGCCAACACGGCGGAGTTCCACACCACGGAGCCCGGATCTCTGTCGGATGGCTCCCATGGTCCATGCTGGATCAGAGGATCAGATGACTAGGAACATCTATGGTACATAAATACATATATATATATATACATGGAAAATCACCATTTTTAATAGGTAAACCATCTATTTCTGTGGTGATTTTCCATGGCTATGTTAAATAACCAGATGGTATATATGACATCTATAGATATCTATAGTACCCATTTCAAGACTATGCCTTCAGTTTGCCGTAGTGAAAAATCCGAAAGTCAGTCTCCGAATGCACAACTCCACAGACCAGATTTATTTTTCGGTCTCTACAGATTTAATGGCAGACAAGGATCTGTGGTGTTTCAAGTCTCAACATACAGGTTTAGACTGTTTAGACTTTTGGCAACTTCTTCTTGAACCCACGAGGTGGAGTATGTGTGAAGGGCCGGAGAGCTCAGGGATTTGCTTCAAGAGCAGAAAATGCTGATTTTAGTCTGGATGACTGACCAGCCGCATTCAAAACAAAGACTTCAAGTCGAAGGAAACCATGCAAAATCATGGAAGACTATGCAAAATCATGCAGAATTTCTGTTTGGTGCGTCAGCTCACGCGGATTCTGTGAGGCCTTGTGGGGGCACTCCAAGCTTCAGGACAGTTAAAAATCCATGCCATCGAGTCGCCCAGCGAAATTCGGAGATTGACACTGCGAAGTTGCTAGGACGCGGCTGGTACGTTGCTACAATACAGGGTACGGAACCCTATTTGGGGAAGGCACAACTCTCATGGCAACCAGATGCAATCAGATTATATCGTTTTTTTGCCACATGAAAATGGCATGTATCTGTCCAAAGGAATTTGAGACTTTGGCAAAGTCTAATTAATATGTAGTCTGATCATTTTCATCAATTGTAATAAAACCATCATAAAACCATCATAAAACCATCATAGCCATCATTTATAGTCTGATCATTTATGGTTTATCTATACCAATCATCATGTAAAAATATGTAAAAATGATATATCGAGATATCGAGAAATCTGGAGGACGAATGGAGCTCCCAGCCCTTGAAATCTGCGTCGGACCAAGGTCTGGAGCACTCCTGGAGGATTCTCAATGCGCGGGAGAAAAGCCCTTGGAACGTGAGGCTCTCCTCAGCTTGATCAGCTGGCAGTCCACCTGTCACTGCAAAGATATTTGTTCAAATAGTTTTTATATGTTTTTATCAAGCAATATCCAACATATATCATCATGATATTCATGAATAGAATAAATCAAGCAGTATCCAGCATATATCCAGCATATAATATGCATTAATATCATCATGATTCAAGCATCATCAAGCATAAACCGTTGAATAACTTCTCAGCTGCACGACATCGCAGGCGTGCATTACGCCTCTTTGCAGCTGCACCGAGCCACCGCGGATCAACTACAGCAACTACCAGCAGACTGCCAGGGACCAATGGGACTGACAGGCTTCGAATTCCATTGACAGTTGGGATATGATTGGTATATGATTGGTATATACCTGTTTTATGAGTGGCATATGATTACTATATGATTGGTATATGATTGGTATATGATGGGTATATACCTGTTTTATGACTGGCATATGATTACTATATGATTGGTATATGATTGGTATATGATGGGTATATACCTGTTTTATGACTGGCATATGATTACTATATGATTGGTATATGATTGGTATATGATGGGTATATACCTGTTTTATGACTGGCATATGATTACTATATGATTGGTATATGATTGGTATATGATGGGTATATACCTGTTTTATGACTGGCATATGATTACTATATGATAGGTATATGATTGGTATATGATAGGTATATACCTGTTTTATGACTGGCATATGATTACTATATGATAGGTATATGATTGGTATATGATAGGTATATACCTGTTTTATGAGTGGCATATGATTACTATATGATAGGTATATGATTGGTATATGATAGGTATATACCTGTTTTATGAGTGGCATATGATTACTATATGATTGGTATATGATTGGTATATGATAGGTATATACCTGTTTTATGAGTGGCATATGATTACTATATGATAGGTATATGATTGGTATATGATAGGTATATACCTGTTTTATGAGTGGCATATGATTACTATATGATAGGTATATGATTGGTATATGATAGGTATATACCTGTTTTATGAGTGGCATATGATTACTATATGATAGGTATATGATTGGTATATGATTGGTATATACCTGTTTTATGAGTGGCATATGATTACTATATGATAGGTATATGATTGGTATATGATAGGTATATACCTGTTTTTTGAGTGGCATATGATTACTATATGATTGCTATATGATTGGTATATGATAGGTATATACCTGTTTTATGAGTGGCATATGATTACTATATGATGGGTATATACCTGTTTTATGAGTGGCATATGATTACTATATGATGGGTATATACCTGTTTTATGAGTGGCATATGATTACTATATGATTGCTATATGATTGGTATATGATGGGTATATACCTGTTTTATGAGTGGCATATGATTACTATATGATTGCTATATGATTGGTATATGATGGGTATATACCTGTTTTATGAGAGGTATATGATTACTATATGATAGGTATATACCTGTTTTATGAATGGCATATGATTACTATATGATTGGTATATACCTGTTTTATGAGTGGCATATGATTACTATATGATTGCTATATGATTGGTATATGATGGGTATATACCTTTGGGTGGCATATGATTACTATATGATAGGTATATACCTGTTTTATGAGTGGCATATGATTACTATATGATTGCTATATGATTGGTATATGATGGGTATATACCTGTTTTATGAGTGGCATATGATTACTATATGATTGCTATATGATTGGTATATGATGGGTATATACCTGTTTTATGAGAGGTATATGATTACTATATGATAGGTATATACCTGTTTTATGAATGGCATATGATTACTATATGATTGGTATATACCTGTTTTATGAGTGGCATATGATTACTATATGATTGCTATATGATTGGTATATGATGGGTATATACCTGTTTTATGAGTGGCATATGATTACTATATGATTTGTATATATACCTGTTTTATGAGTGGCATATGATTACTATATGATTGCTATATGATTGGTATATGATGGGTATATACCTGTTTTATGAGAGGTATATGATTACTATATGATTGGTATATACCTGTTTTATGAGTGGCATATGATTACTATATGATAGGTATATACCTGTTTTATGAGTGGCATATGATTACTATATGATTGGTATATACCTGTTTTATGAGTGGCATATGATTACTATATGATTGCTATATGATTGGTATATGATGGGTATATACTTGTTTTATGAGTGGCATATGATTACTATATGATTTGTATATATACCTGTTTTATGAGTGGCATATGATTACTATATGATTGCTATATGATTGGTATATGATGGGTATATACCTGTTTTATGAGTGGCATATGATTACTATATGATTGGTATATACCTGTTTTATGAGAGGTATATGATTGCTATATGCTTGCTATATGATTGGTATAGATGGGTATATACATGGTTTTATGAGTGGGCATATGATTACTATTGATTGGTAATACTGTTGTATGACGAAGGTATTGATAATATGATTGGCTATATGATTGGTATAGATGGGTATTATTACTGTTTTAGGAGTGCATATGATTACATTTATGTAGGTATATACCTGTTTTTGTAAAAGTGGCTATGATTACTATATGATTTGCTATATGATTGTATATGATAGGTATATAACTG
Organism: Cladocopium goreaui; assembly: GCA_947184155.2. Lineage (NCBI taxonomy): Eukaryota > Dinophyceae > Suessiales > Symbiodiniaceae > Cladocopium > Cladocopium goreaui. The sequence goes on from CAMXCT020003802.1 coordinate 104,275, forward strand.
TTTTATGAGTGGGCATAGATTAAATATGAGTGGGTATATACCTGTTTTTATGAGGGGCAGATCTTACTATATGATTTGGTATACCTGTTTTATGAGAGTATATGATTACTATATGATGCTATATAGTGGGTAGATGATGGGTATATTACCGGTTTTTACAGTGGGCATATGATTACTATATGTGATTGGGTATATCATGTTTTCTGAGAGGTATAGGATTAACTATATGATTGATATATGATTGGTTATCTGATGGGTATATATACCTGTTTTATGAGTGGCATATGATTACTATATGATTGGTATATACCTGTTTTATGAGAGGTATATGATTACTATATGATTGCTATATGATTGGTATATGATGGGTATATACCTGTTTTATGAGTGGCATATGATTACTATATGATTGGTATATACCTGTTTTATGAGAGGTATATGATTACTATATGATTGCTATATGATTGGTATATGATGGGTATATACCTGTTTTATGAGTGGCACATGATTACTATATGATTGGTATATACCTGTTTTTTGAGAGGTATATGATTACTATATGATTGCTATATGATTGGTATATGATGGGTATATACCTGTTTTATGAGTGGCATATGATTACTATATGATTGGTATATACCTGTTTTATGAGAGGTATATGATTGGTATATGATTGGTATATGATGGGTATATACCTGTTTTATGAGTGGCACATGATTACTATATGATTGGTATGTGATTGGTATATGATTGGTATTTGATTGCTATATGATTGCTATATGATTGGTATATGATGGGTATATACCTGTTTTATGAGTGGCATATGATTACTATATGATTGGTATATACCTGTTTTATGGGAGGTATATGATTACTATATGATTGCTATATAATTGGTATATGATTGGTATATACCTGTTTTATGAGTGGCATATGATTACTATATGATTGGTATATACCTGTTTTATGAGAGGTATATGATTACTATATGACTGGTATATGATTGGTATATGATGGGTATATACCTGTTTTATGAGTGGCATATGATTGGTATATGATTGGTATATACCTGTTTTATGAGAGGTATTTGATTACTATACGATTGCTATATGATTGGTATATGATGGGTATATACCTGTTTTATGAGTGGCACATGATTACTATATGATTGGTATGTGATTGGTATATGATTGGTATTTGATTGCTATATGATTGCTATATGATTGGTATATGATTGGTATATACCTGTTTTATGAGTGGCATATGATTACTATATGATTGGTATATACCTGTTTTATGAGAGGTATATGATTGCTATATGATTGGTATATGATTGGTATATGATGGGTATATACCTGTTTTATGAGTGGCATATGATTACTATATGATTGGTATATACCTGTTTTATGAGAGGTATATGATTACTATATGATTGCTATATGATTGGTATATACCTGTTTTATGATTGGTATATGCTTGCTATATGGTTGGTATATGATTGCTATATGATTGGTATATACCTGTTTTGTGATTGGTATATGATTGGTATGTGATTGGTATATGATTGGTATCTGATTGCTATATGATTGGTATATACCTGTTTTATGATTGGTATATGATTGGTATATGATTGGTATATGATTACTATATGATTGGTATATACCTGTTTTATGATTGGTATATGATTGGTATATGAGTGGTATATGATTGGTATATGACTGGTCTATGATTGGTATATACCTGTTTGATGAGTGGTATATGATTACTATATGATTGGTATATAACTGTTTTTGTGAGTGGTATATGATTGTTATAAGATTGGTATATACGCGTTTTATGATTGGTATATGATTGCTATATGATTGCTGCATGATTGGTATATACCTGTTTTATGAGAGGTATATGATTACTATATGACTGGTATATGATTGGTATATGATTGGTATATACCTGCTTTATGATTGGTATATGTTGCTACATTCATTCACAGAGCATGGGCATTCTGCAAGAAGCTTATGCCATTCTTTCACAATTGTTAACATACATTTGATACAAAGGGTCCCATGAGATCGAACAGTTTTTTCGAGGATGATACAGGGTGAGTTTTTTTCTTATCATTCCACGGTTGTCTACTTTTCTGTATGGAGGTTGCTATATTTATTGCGATGCTTACATAGATACTGTTATATACTGACACAAATATCATATATCGATATATATATATATAAATATCGATAAACGCACTTGTCAAGATGGCCCGGTTTCTCATGAACAGATGATGTTTCTACCCTTGATGCACCGCATCCTTTGTGCCCAGTTGCAACGCTGCCCATATCTTCAGAACGGCTCGGCACTCAGCTTGAGGGATCTCATGGGATTCCGACAAATTTTGCTGAACAAAGGGATGCTACTCGTAGTTTTTATAGCTGGTGGACTCGGTGTAGGTAAAGACAGCAAGACAGCTGTTTCAAGACACTGAATTCTTCAGTGATTTCTCCAAAGGTACAAAGATATACAAAGCCTGTTGTTTGCCTATCAAAGCTCAAAGCCTGGCCACGCACCTTTTGACAGGCAAAGAGTGCTACGCTGTTTGCGACACTGGCTATGCTCGAACTGGAGTCTACAAGTGTGAGTCCTCCAGGTGGAACAATCGGTTCTCTTGAGACTCAAAGGAGCTCCGACGTTGTCCGAAAAATGATTCAGAGACATTAAAACAGAGCTGGGCGAACGCATTTTCATCACGAGTCAGAAGTATACAGAAATATACACTTGTTTTTTTCGCGCACTGGAAAGAACCAGACCGGCTCTTCCGAATGTAGCTCTTTGATGTTTTTTTTCGAGACGGCTACGCCAGGTATGTGCAGTGGCCAATTTGCTTGCCAATTGGAGAAGTTGCACAGGTCCATGGGTTGATATGGGTTGGTTCTAAAATCATCTCAGCTCCAGCTGGAAGCAGCTGGAAGATCTGGCGCAGGAAAAGGTAGTGCTCCACAGCTATGTAACCTTGGCCGGCCCGGGCCCCGGGGGGCCCCGGGCCCACGACAAAAACCGAGCCGCTAAGCTTGCCATCCAAGGACAAGGGACAAGGCATTTTCGCAGCCGCAGCAGGTTTTGTTGACAAATTGTCTGAGGCATTGATCTCTCACTTGTGGTGAATGTCTCCAGCTGGTATGCCTCGATACGACCGTCCCTGCCGCAGCCTCTGAAACATGCGATCATATATGTATGACATACATATATATATATATAATACGTATATATATATATGTATGATCCAGCGGAACCAAGATGAATCTACCAGCTCAAGACCTGATACAAACCCAGTGTTTGGGATATAAGTGTTGTTGTTACTTCCTAATCAAATAATCGAAAGTGGTTCAGACTTCACCCCTTGGCAGATGTGCCATACACTCAGGAAGCAAGTCCTGGCAAGTTCAGTGGTGCCTTCTGGGACTGGTGAGACGGTCATAGTCTAAGTGCTGTGGTCTCGATGCGCCGATGCGCTGAAGTTGTTGGACATTTCTGGTGGACATTTGTGGACGGCGGTGGCGGTTCTGATGTGTTTTGACTTGTCATTTTCTTGTCATGTTCGGGACAGAACGCCAGATGGGAAGCCGAAAGTGTAGCTGCTGTATGGGATCCAGAGCATGGAATGTGTGGAATGTGTGGAATGACTGTTGGTTTAAACTCGCCCAGGTATCACCGCAGCAGGCACAGCTAATGGGACTTTCAATTTGAAGCTTCAAATTTCAATCGAACAAAAATTTCGACATTCAAAAACATTCGAAAGTTTGAATCTAGGTATCTGCAGTAACCTAAGATTCCCTAAGATCTAAGCTGAGTTTGGCCGGGTTCCACGAGAGAGCAAAGACCAGCTTCCGTGGTGCATTGCGACGCCAGTTCACCTTCTTTGATTGGTATGACGTGGTTTCACACTCAGAGCACTAGGACCTGCAAGAACCTGCAAGGATATATCGGATACAGCGTAAGTTGAATGCTAATAATAATATACAATAATGATAACAGCGCTTGCCTGGTTTCAACAATCTTCTGACAGATCAGCATTTTGAGCACGGTGGTGATATTCGGCTTTGCAGAATGGACGAAATGTATAAACCTCTGGAACCAAACCCTCTCCCAAAGGTTCGGTGCTGTGAAGCCCAAAGTAGGAGAAATGATTTGGTGATCTCTTTTTGAGACAAGGTGACTTCTCCCCAAATGGCCAGTGACATCAGTGACCCATATCCCTATTGACTAGTTCTAATTCTAATTGATTCTCAGGACTTATAACTGAGTTCTGTTTCTGATCCTAAAGAGTTATATGAGTTATGTATAGTTATGCGTACTTATAGTATCTTATAGTTGTGCGTGGGGTTATGTGTATAGTTATGTTTCCTGGTTGGGGATTACAACAAGATATCCCAACCTATGGGAAGCCCAAATCAACAGCCAGCTCTGTTTGCTCAGGATGTGGCTCTGCGTTTACGGCGCCTGGAAGGAGCCGGAAGGGTCCATGATTTTTTTGCGACATATCTGGGAGACTTTCCATGACATCCTGACTTTCTCCTGGCAAACTCAATGGCACTTCATCGTTTTTTCGGTGATGAAAACATACTTTTTCGATATTTTTTCCCAGGTTTTCCCCATGGTTTTCCCGTTGGTTTTCCCGTTGCTTTTCCCATGATCCGATGAGCTATGAATAGCTATGGTTAGTTATGGTTACGGTTTGATGGACCATGGCAGCCCAAAAAGTTCTGTTGTCCTGGTTTTTTCCACACACTCAGACTGCGATAGACACAGAACTCATAGAACTCACAGAATCGCTGGGCAGTGGCGTCGCCACGACGCACGTGGCGTGATGCCTGGCATCGCCTCGAAAGGAGAGAGCTGGCGCCGCTTTCTCCAACGAATGGTGCTTCTCTGAGGGATGATCCCCTCTGATCCCCCTCATCCAACGGTACCATTTTCGTTTCGTGTACCGACACCTGTTGCTGTTTCGTTCTTTAATGCTCTCGTTTCGATAGATCACCGTCCCGCAGCCGTTGGGTTTGAAGTATTTGAGGATTTGAATGGATTTGAGGATTTGAAGATATTTGAGGCCTAGCCGGCTTTGCCCACCATTCTATCCAATGGCAGATTTGGATGCAAAGGCCACAACTTTGGTGCTGAGGACTGATCTGGGTAGAGAACATACAACATACAATGTGACAAAATGTGACATACACATCACTGATCAAATGCTGATTCTTTGGCGAGGAGCACAAGCAAGCTGACCTACGATGGAGTTCTGCTGATGCTGTCAAAGATTTGCCAAGCACCTTGCCTGATTACAGTAGATTCCAGTGTGGAAGCAGAATATTCCAAACGGAGGTTATCAAAGTAACACTGTGCTGGCGTTCAACAAAAACATTACAACATCTTACAACAATCAACAACATAATCATGATTTATATGTTGTGTTTCTAAACAGACGTCACGGCGCCAGCTTTGCAAGACCTTAGGTCTTAATCAGTCTTAAGGTCGTGCGCTACAGTACAGCATGCTAAAGCTCTTAAATGTGCGACGTTTCATACAGCTTCCAGGGACCGTTCTACAATTACGTCTACCTGCCTTGGCCGAAGCTCGCTGTGGTGACTGGGAATTGAAAACCTGTGAGTCTCAGGTTTTTCATCAGGTTGTTCATTGCTTCATAAGCTGATGTCACTGTTGATGTCACTGTCGATGTCACTGTGTTGGTCCAAACGGGCGAATGAGTTCCGGTGCGAATCGCGAATCTGCCCTTGATTGTAACGGAGTGCTGGCATCTTTCATAAACCATCTCTTCGAGAGCAGTTCTGTGCCTCATCTTGTCTCCATGTTGTGGGTCCGTCCAGCTGCACCTGGTGTTTTTCCATGATGGAATAGACTGAAGTCATTAGGGAATGGAGAGGCAAATCTGAAATGCAGTGGAGGCTGGTGAAAACAAAAGATTAAACTCGCCGCACTGCATGCTTGCAGCAAGGTGAATTTCACTAGTCCTGAAGTATGTCGCGCGGCCTGTCGCATCATGACAATCCTGTCGTTACTCGTGTGGCAAAAGGTTCTTTGCTTGATTTTGCTTGCTACAAGTATACACAACCTGGGAAATTCCAAAGCCTCCTCAAGACTACGTGGTGATTCCTCGGGGGCTGAGGAAAGGGTGGGTTGTTTCTACACAGGACCCAAAAATGCACATGCCCCAGACGGGTACCGGCAGCTTGGACTTGGACATCGCGGGTCTTAAGGAAGATGGAAACATCTGGAATTCGCTACGTGAAACAGGCGGCGATTCAAGGCGCCGGCAAAGGATTTCATTGCGGCATTCGCACCACAGCACAGACACCCAAAGGAGAAAGTGGAGTGCCAAGTGTGTGCAAAGCGAGCCCTTCAGGTTTGAAGAATTAATAAATATATATATATATATATAGCGTGCAGATAGCTTCAGCTCACTGTGTCCCATGTCACCTGCGCAGGCTTGGCGGAAAATCTCAGCATCTTCTTGGCAAAGTCTGGATATCAGTCCATGATGGATCCAGGCCAGGAGGGACAGGACGGACAGGACTCACTAGGGGAGAATTCTTTGGAGAAAGAAAAAGCGGGTTCAAAATTTAAGGAGAATTACGTGGACAAAGATCACCAGGGATAGCATGCGCAAAATTTCAATACATGATCTTCAGTGTGTGTATTTGTATTATAATGTATTATATATATATATATATGTGTGTGTGTATGGTAGAGCTTCGCACACTGGCGAACGCGTGCGTGGCCTCGTTGGGCAGATAGCAAACAGGTTGCAGCACAAGATAGAATGTTGTGTGCATTATTGTTCTTGTTATTGTTCTTGTTCTTACCCTTGCAGCTTTTTTCTCAGTCTCGTAGTGACCAAATCGTCAAATAGATTCTGTCTTGGGCGTTTTTTTTGAAACACTCGGAGAGAAAAACACCGTAAATAATTCATGTTTTTTGCACCTCGGAAGCCCAAAACCACGGTATTTACGATGTTGTTTGCCTCTGGTAGCAAATCACCGTATTTACCGTGAGATGGCCAGTGCCTAGCAAAAACAATTGTATATACACAGTTTTCAGCATGTTGCAAGAAGTATTTTTTCCATACCAAAGGCACAAAAACATTGTAAATTACATTGTTTTGGCTCTCGACACGCACCAAAAAAACAGGAAAAATCCGCCATAAAGAGTTGGCTTACCGGGCGTGATCACAGGCTATTGCAGTGCTCATCCGTCATAGGGCAGATATCAACTTACACCAACGTGACCAAGCACCTCCGCTTCTCATCGCCACGCGGCTTCTGGATGCAGCCGTGGTTGAGCAACTGCTCCATGCACGTGCCGATGTTGCAGTCAAAGTGTACTGGCGCGATTGGCAAGACAGGTGCAGTGGCATCTGGAGCACGCCCTGGAATGGACTAACGGCTCTCCAGATTGCTGAAAAGATTCAAGCCTCTAACATTGCAGAACTTTTCCGGCTTGTCTTAGCCAAGTCTAGATCGATGGTCGACTCGGACCCTGCAGGTTCCATTTGCCCAAAATGGACCTTCCAAACCCTGCTTAGCAGCAAGACATTTTTATCTGTGTTCCGCGGCCCAAAAACGTGACACACGGCAGCATCGCCAGATTTAGGGGGCTGACGCCCAACAGCGGGCCAGCAGGCCAAAAGGTGCAGGGTGGGGTGGTGGCAGAGTCGTGGTTGCCGCTGCTGCTGCTGGTGGTGCTGGTGTCATTGTAACTGCCGCTGCTGCCGGTGCTGCTGCGTCCAGCTGCTTGCGCCGCTGTTGTTGTCGTCGTCGTCGTCGTCGTTGTTGTTGTTCTGTTGTTGCTGTTGTTGTTGCCGGTGCTGCGGTCGTTCTTGCCTGTCGTTGGTGTTGGTGTTGCGTTGTCGTTGTTGTTGCCGCCGCCGGTGTTGTTAGTGCTGTTGTTGTTGTGGTTGTGGTTGTGGTTGTGGTGGTTGTTGTTGTTGTTGTCGTCGTCGCTGTTGTTGCTGTTGTTGCTGTTGTTGCTGTTGTTGTTGCCGGTGCTGCGGTTGGTCTTGCCTGTCGTTGATGTTGGTGTTGTGTTGTTATTGTTGTTGCCGCTGCCGGTGTTGCCCGTGTTGTTAGTGTCGTTGTTGTCGTTGTCGTTGTTCGTTGTTGTTGTTGGTTGTTGTTGTTGGTTGTTGTTGGTTGTTGTTGTTGT
>CAMXCT020003802.1:113766-176501 GCA_947184155.2 Cladocopium goreaui
AGATAAATAGATAGATAGATAGATAGAGATAAAGCAGCCAACACGGTCCGGAAGACATGCAGCAGCAGTCCGGAGATGGTGAGCAGGAAGGTGTTTCAGAGTGGTTTCAGACCTCTTTTGGGCTTGTTTTTTGGGTACCCCCAGCTTTGGGAGATGAAAAAAGAAAGAGAAAAGGTAGAGAAAGAGAAAGAGAGAGAAAGAGAGACAGAGAGAGGAAGAGGGAAAGAGAGAGAGAGAGATAGAGAGAGAGAGTGGAAGATGGAAGATGGAAGATGGAGACAAACAGAAGGCGAGAGAGAGAGAGAGAGAGACAGAGAGACGAAGAGGGAGAGGAGAGAGAGAGAGAGAGCATTGTAAATGGTGAGCAGCGGGGTGTTTCAGAGTGGTTTCAGACCTCTTTTTGTCCGTAGGCTACCTCAGCTTTGGAGAAAAAGCAGGAAAGAACGGGAAAAGAAATAAGAGAAGGGAGAAAGAGACAGAGAGAAAGAAGAAGTCTTGAGACGGTGAGCAGGAAGATGCGTCGAACTGGTTTCAGACCTCTTTTGGGGCCGGTTATGGGGCTACCTAGTTCTTAAGACATCCAAAAGAAGGGACTCAAAACAGATTGTACTTGAAACACATGCGGTCCGGAAAGACACGCAGCGGTCGGGAAAAGAGGATAGCACGAGACAGAGATGGAGACAAACAGAAGGCGAGAGAGAGAGAGAGAGAGAGACAGAGAGACAGAGAGACAGAGAGAGGAAGAGGGAGAGGAGAGAGAGAGCGTTGTAAATGGTGAGCAGCGGGTGTTTCAGAGTGGTTTCAGACCTCTTTTTGTCCTTAGGCTACCTCAGCTTGGGAGAAAAAACAGGAAAGAACGGGAAAAGAAAGAAGAGAAGGGAGAAAGAGAGGAGAGACAAAGCAAGCACCCAAAACGTACTCTAATTGTAGCCATTGTGGTCCGGAAAGACCTGCAGCGGTCCTAACGTCTACAATTAGAATACTTTTTGGGTGCTTGCTTTTCAGGACCGCTGCAGGTCTTTCCGGACCACAATGGCTACAATTAGAGTACTTTTTGAGTGCTTGCTTTTCCGGACCGCTGCATGTCTTTCGGACCGTAATGTCTACAATTAGAGTACGTTTTGGGTGCTTGCTTTTCCGGACCGCTGCATTAGAGTACTTTTTGGGTGCTTGCTTTTCCGGACCACTGCAGGTCTTTCCGGACCACAATGGCTACAATTAGAGTACTTTTTGGGTGCTTCCTTTTCCGGACCGCTGCATGTCTTTCCGAACCACAATGGCTACAAGTAGATTACGTTTTGGGTGCTTGCTTTTCCGGACCGCTGCAGGTCTTTCCGGACCGCGATATCTACAATTAGAGTACTTTTTTGGTGCTTGCTTTTCCGGACCGCTGCAGGTCTTTCCGGACCACAATGGCTACAATTAGAGTACCTTTTGGGTGCTTGCTTTTCCGGACCGCTGCATGTCTTTCGGTCTACAATTAGAGTACGTTTTGGGTGCTTGCTTTTCCGGACCGCTGCATGTCTTTCCGGACCACAATGGCTACAATTAGAGTACGTTTTGGGTGCTTGCTTTTCCGGACCGCTGTAGGTCGTCCGGACCGCAATATCTACAATTAGAGTACTTTTTGGGTGCTTGCTTTTCCGGACCGCTGCAGGTGTTTCCGGACCACAATGACTACAATTAGAGTACGTTTTGGGTGCTTGCTTTTCCGGACCGCTGCAGGTCTTTCCGGACCGCGATATCTACAATTAGAGTACGTTTTGGGTGCTTGCTTTTCCGGACCGCTGCATTAGAGTACTTTTTGGGTGCTTGCTTTTCCGGACCGCTGCAGGTCTTTCCGGACCACAATGACAATTAGAGTACTTTTTGGGTGCTTGCTTTTCCGGACCGCTGCAGGTCTTTCCGGACCGCGATATCTACAATTAGAGTACGTTTTGGGTGCTTGCTTTTCCGGACAGCTGCATGTCTTTCCGGGCCGCGATGTCTACAATTAGAGTACTTTTTGAGTGCTTGCTTTTCCGGACCGCTGCTCATCTTTCCGGACCGCAATGTCTACAATTAGAGTGCGATTTGGGTGCTCGCTTTTCCGGACCGCTGCATGCCTTTCCGGACCGCAATCGCTACGATTAGAGTACGTTTTGGGTGCTTGCTTTTCCGGACCGTTGCACATCTTTCCGGACCGCATGTGTTTCAAGTACAATCTGTTTTGAGCCCCTTCTTTTGGATGTCTTAAGAACTAGGTAGCCCCATAACCGGCCCCAAAAGAGGTCTGAAACCAGTTCGACACATCTTCCTGCTCACCGTCTCAAGACTTCTTCTTTCTCTCTGTCTCTTTCTCCCTTCTCTTCTTTCTTTTCCCGTTTTTTCCTGTTTTTTCTCCAAAGCTGAGGTAGCCTACGGGCAAAAAGAGGTCTGAAACCACTCTGAAACACCCCGCTGCTCACCATTTACAACGCTCTCTCTTTCTCCTCTCCCTCTTCCTCTCTCTGTCTCTCTCTCTCTCTCGCCTACTGTTTGTCTCCATCTTCCATCTTCCTCTCTCCCTCTCTCTCTCTCTATCTCTCTCTCTCTCTCTTTCCCTCTTCCTCTCTCTGTCTCTCTCTCTCTCTTTCTCTACCTTTTCTCTTTCTTTTTTCATCTCCCAAAGCTGGGGGTACCCAAAAAACAAGCCCAAAAGAGGTCTGAAACCATTCTGAAACACCTTCCTGCTCACCATCTCCGGGCTGCTGCTGCATGTCTTCCGGACCGCGTTGGCTGCTTTATCTCTATCTATCTATCTATCTATCTATTTATCTATCTATCTATCTATCTATCTATATCTATCTATCTATCTATCTATCTATCTGCTCTTTAAATGTATTTCCTTGTATGTTGTGTTCAAGTCTTTTCTGTCTGTAAATTGTTCTTTTCATCAAGGTCAGCTAGACCCCCCGAAGGGGTCTGAAACCACTCTGAAACCGCTCTGAAACCACAGAAGTTCAACACGTGCAGAGCTACTTCCCAGTACTACTTCCCAGTACTACTGTGTACTACAAAGCTTGCACAAACCACTTCCCAGTACTACTGTGTACTACAAAGCTTGCACAAAGCACTTCCCAGTACTACTGTGTACTACAAAGCTTGCACAAAGCACTTCCCAGTACTACTGTGTACTACAAAGCTTGCACAAAGCACTTCCCAGTACTACTTTGTACTACAAAGCTTGCACAAACTACTTCCCAGTACTACTGTGTACTACAAAGCTTGCACAAACTGCTTCCCAGTACTACTTTGCACTACAAAGCTTGCACAAACTACTTCCCAGTACTACTTTGTACTGCATGGCTTGCACAAACTACTTCCCAGTACTACTGTGTACTACAAAGCTTGCACAAACTACTTCCCAGTACTACTTTGCACTACAAAGCTTGCACAAACTACTTCCCAGTCCTACTTTGTACTACAAAGCTTGCACAAACCACTTCCCAGTACTACTGTGTACTACAAAGCTTGCACAAACTACTTCCCAGTACGAAATACTAAGTGAATACTAAATATTTAACATTCGAAAACAAGTACGAGAATAATGATGAAAAACAACTGAAATGATGAAAGTGATCCGGGAGTGTGGTCGCGCAAGAAACGCGCAAGGTTGGCGCAAACTCGGCCCAAGAGGTCTTTGTGGGAACAGTAATTTAGGACAACCCCCATATATATTATATATATTATATGTATAATATATATATATATAATTTATAATATATATATTATATATATATACTATCTATGTATTATATTTACATTTATAAATATATATATATAGCTCTGTGTGCGTGTGCGATATATGTACATATGTCTATATCACTTTCCCGTGTTGTATGTATACGAATAATCACGCAGAAAGTTCATTGCAAATTGCGCTATGGCTTCAGCATGGGTTTGCATGGCATGCCTGAAACGGCAGGAGCACCCCGTGTTTTCACCAAGAATGGCACACCTTTGCCGTTGAGCTTGGCAGCCAACATCTACTCCCAGGCAGTCCCTGTGCAGCTGCAGTTAGAGCCTTACGTGAGCAATGCCTCTGAAAGGTATGGGACCCTCTTGTCAAGTCGGGTGGCAAGGGGGGTCTTCTTCTTGTAGCTAGTCTCTCCAGGCACATGAAGTTTCAAGAGAAGAAGTCTGCTCAGTTTTGCCTCCAGGGTACATTTTGAGAAATGATTGTTCTCCCAAGCTGTTGTTGCACCAACTATGCTGTGCTTGTGGCGTGGAGAGTTTGTTTGAAAACGAGATTGGCAGCTTGCAAATCTGGCTTGCAAGCGTCGCTGTGGACACTGAAATATGATGTTTCAAGTGTTCCGTACACGCTTGCTTCTATTGTCAGGCCCGGTGAATATCCTTTGCTGGATACCTTTCGAAAGTTTTCCGGGTTCAGTGCCCGCCCAGCATCCCCTTTGGGTGGCTGGCGATCACCAGGTTCCGTGGAGGAACAGAATTCAAGTTTCAATGTCTTTGCATGATGAAGGCCTCATTGAGATGCCGAGCTGACTTCTTGGCGCGCAGAAGTTTGTAGCGGACACTGTGTCTGCAAGCTGTCTGGCGCGAAAACAATGTTCACGCGAGTGTTATGGAAATGGTAGTTTTGCGCTACACTCACATGGATTCGCAGACTTGCAGAAACAGTGCAGCCCAAACATTTGGTGGCCAAGTAGCTGAGCTGCTGTAGCTGTAAGCCATGAACAGCTATTACGCGGCAATCTAGAGCTATCACATAGCTCTTTCATGGCCGCTTTTGAATTTGGACGCGGTTGGATTACCACAAGCTCGCACAATCTGAACGACTACGATTCCAACTGATGACTCAGTTTTTGGACTTGTGGTCGAGGTGCCGATTTCAATAATTCAGGTGCAAATCTTGGCACGTCTATAGGTCTTTCAGGCGGGCAGCTCTACTGGCAAAGCCTTTTCGAATCTTTTGTCTTGTGAGTTTGTACGCCTTAGTTATACTTATATACGCGATCTTTATTTGCAAGTAGTACCCAGGCAAGCCGACGGTGGAAAGTTTCAGAAGAACTTATAGGGCGAAAGAATGTGTCTACAGGACGTGTGCAAGACCACCTGTGCTCGAGAAAACTGTTGCATCTCTGTCGCGCAACATCCCTTTCTCTTGCTGTCTCTTGCTCTTGACACTTCTTTCTCTTCATGTCTCCGTTTTTTGGGATTTCCGTTGTCTTGTCATCCCTTTTCTCGTGACGTCTCTTTCCCTTGTCATCTCGTGTTTTTCTCTTCTCGTGACATCTCCTAATCTTGACTTCTCTTTCTTTTGGCAGTTCTTTCATTTCTCTACTTAGTCATCTCTTGTTCTTGAAATTGGCCTATTTTGACACCTCCTTGTCACATCTTGTCTCCGCGCTTCTTGGTCTAATCAGCTCTTTCTCCTGCCATCGTTTTTTCTTGCCATTTCTTTCTTCTATCATCACTTCTCTTGACACCGAGATTGTTTGATTGGTCTTTCTCTTTTCATCTCTTTTCTTTTCACGTAGGTTTCTTCTGACATGTTTCTCTCATCTTTCGCTCTTGACATTTTTTGAAATATCTTTCTCTTCACAACCCGTTTTCCTGTCACCTGCTCCTCCTGACATCACTCCTCTGCCTTGAAAACTGTTCCTCTCCTCATCCCTTCCTCTTCGCGTCCCTTTCAAACTTTATCTTGACATCTCTTTCTATTTCCATCTCTTTCCATCTCTTTCCATCTCGTCTTTCCTTTGACACAAGAATGGAGAAAAATGATGCAGAAAGCAGACAGCAAACGGAGCTCCCGAGACAGAATCTCCGCGCCAATGCACAAGAAGTATAGGATGCGTTGAAGCATTTTACGAGCTGGCAAAGTCTGAAAAAAGCAGCGCCAAACAAATATAGTCAAAGATCATTGATCTAGCAATTTGCAGGGACTGAGCAACTTCAACACAATGCCAGCAGCGTGCAGACACGCATCAAAAGTTTTCTTGGCGAAGCAATCTGAATGCGCTAAGCAGCCGTTGGATTGCAAAACGCAAAACAGACTGGAACTACGTGCGCGGCCGCGGCCAGCTGCAACATTGACGATGCCTCTCCACCAGGATCTGCAAGCACACAACTATGTGCACTGCGCAAGTAATAGCAAGGCAGCCACACAGTACGCCAGCATGGAGTTGCGAAACAACACACGGCGTTGCAAGACCACTGAAACGTCAGCTCCAATGAGCTTCCGATCCGAACGTGGTCCGAACATGATCTGACCATGAGATGAGACCGTTCGGAAGCCATCGCGCAGTAGACCTTGGCCATCGGTCTTCCTGGGCACGTTTGGCCTTACAAGCCCTGAAGTTTCGTGCAATGGCTATCTCTAACACATTTCTCGCGACACCTTGTCTAGACATTTCTAAACTTGACGACGGAGGAGGGGGAGACGAGAAGATAATACAAACATATGATGATGATGATGATGATGATGATGATGATCATGATCATGATGATGATGATGATGATGAATGATGAACGATGAATGAAGTAGATGAAACATCATACATCCACGGCTTGATACCTTTTTTCTCCGCACAGGAGGGTTGCTCCAGCACTGGCACCTGAGTGACAGTCAGAATAACTACGCCAATAGAATCTAGCAGATTTGAAACGTTGGCAAGCATGCTTTGCTATTAGTAGCCTTTTGCACACAGAAGCTTTTGCACGATGACGCTTTTCCCGCCAGACGCTTTTACACAGAGAAGCTTTACACATGCAGATTCCACACAGAACCTTTTACACAGAGAAGCCTTTACACTGAGCAGCTTTTACACAGGCGCTTATACACACAAACTGCTGCTTTCCGCACGGAAGTTTTTGCGAACAGAAGCTTTTGCACAGGGAAGCCTTTACACAGAGCAGCTTTTGAACACAAATGCTTTTACACTCAGAGACGCTCTACAATGCTTTACACAGAAGCTTTTACAAAGTGAAGCCTTTGCGCCGAGCAGCTTTTGAACACAGATGCTTTTACACACGGACGCTTTTACGCAGAGAAGACTTTACACTGAAGCTCAACAGAGAAGCTTCTGCACACCGAAGCCGCTACACAGAGCAGCCTTTACACACAGAGGCTTTTAGACACGGAAGCTTTTACACACAGAAGCTTGCACACACAGAAGCTTTTACACGGAGAAGCCGCTACACAGAGCAGCTTTTACACACAGAAACTTTTGCTTTACACACGGAAGCTTTCAGGCACAGAAGCTTCTACAAGGAGAAGCTGTTGCACAAAGCGAAGTTTGCAGTTCACCACATGTTTTCATCGTGCGTGCGTGCAGCAAAGAGGTTTGGTCCGGGCAGCAGCAGCAGCAGCAGATTCGCATTTTACCACACGTTTGCCCAACGCACGATCTCCGCAAACCGTTGCCTTGCACAAACAAATTTCGCATTTCACTGGACGTTTCGGCGGCCGACCTGCTGCAGAATTTTCGCAGAGGTTCGCACGGCACCCGCCAAATTCACATTTTCCTACATTTTACCGCACGTTTGGACATCCGACACGCACGATCTCTGCAGAGGACACCCGGGAACCAGTACAATTTGCATTTTACCACACGTTTGGCTTCCCGACGTGCACGATCTCCGGAGAGGGCCATGTTTCGATGGACGTCCACGGGGCAGCTGCCTTAGGAGAGGTATACAAGAGTTGACATTGCAGGTGTCTCGTAAAACTTTTGAAGGAGCGTATACACGTCGATCGCCTACATGCCTATACATTGGAGATGGTATAGATGATATAGAAGACTTCGTAGGTGTTTTTGAAGGGCTCATAGAAGTTGATCACCGACACGTCTACATGCGCAGATGATGTGGGTGATATAGATGGTGTAGAAATGTGTAGAAGATCATGAGGATGTTGTAGGGGATGTTCGATGTTGATGATGTAGATGATGTAGATTGTGTAGGTCATGTAGATCATGTAGCCGGTAGATGTTTGTGATGGTGGTGAAGATGGTGATGATGATGATGATGATGGTGGTGGTGGTGGTACAAGTTGAATTTGTGAAAACAAGCTTTGAGGCAAAGACTCCTTGTGACTTGTAGTCATTAATGCCAGAAATCAATGTCATAATGGCTCGGAAAGAAATACTTGACTTTGCTGGGCTGGCGTGCCGCCTGGCTCTAGAGGCAAATGCAAAAACCGCTATGCGGTTTCGCTTGTGTCCGGCTGGGTTTCACCCGTGCAAAGATGTCCTTGGTGCAACCGCTCAGTTTCAGAGCCATAGCAGCCATGGCACAGGCAAATGCTAATTCAATTTTGGGGGGTTATATTTGGTTGATTTTTTCCGTTTCGGCAATGCCTTTTGAATTTCTGTCTTCCTGTTTTTCCCCTGCTTCTTTGCTTGTTTGTTTCTTTGCTTTGTGCATTTCCCTGCTCAGAAATACTGTGTAAATAAACCTTCAACCAGCCTTAATTCAACCCTGGAACAAACCCTTCGGAAAAATCAAGCAACCCTCTAAAAACCTAAGCAGCAAACCCCAATTAAATTTGAAACCAACCCCAAAGAAACCCTGAATCACCCTTAAACAGATCCTAAACCACCCGCTAGACAAATTTTAAATATAACCTAAACCAAGAACAAAGTCCGATTGCGAACCTTCTCCGGATTGCGAAACTTCCGGGTGCTAAATTTCGTCCTCGGATTGGGCAACTAGGATCGCAAAACTCTGCTTGCACAACTCCCAGGATTGTGCAACACTGTTTGCGCGACTTCCAGGATTGCGCATTTTTGTTGTGCAACCCTGTTCAAGGGATTGCGTAACTCTGCGACTGCAAGCGCATCCCGCAACCATCAGCGTCCACACTTAAGATGATATCAAATTCCCACCCGCATGGAACTTCTAATCAATGACCACAAAGTTAAGATATCAAAAATCCCACCCGCCATGGAGTTTCAAAATGACCATCAATGTCCACGAAGGCAGGATAGCATCAAAATCCTAGCACACCAAAATGACCCCCAGTTGTGTCCATAAGCGAAAGATGGCATCGAAATACCACCCGTGGAGCTTGAAAGTGACCACCAGCGTCCACAAGGGTAAGGTGAGAGCAGGGTCCCACCCCATCGAACCTCAAAGTGACCATCAAAAGTCCACATCATTTTGGACCTCACCCCCCATGCAGCTCCAAAGTGACCGTCAGGATGACACCAAAATCCCACCCACATGGAACTTCAAAGTGACGGGTAAGATGATATCAAAACACCACCCCCGTGAAACTTCAAAGCGACCATGAGTGTCCGCAAAGGTAAGATGATGTCAAAATCCCACCCCATGGACACCATCAGTGTCCACAAGGCTAAAGTGATATGAACATCCCACCGTAACCCCAAGCAGATCTTAAACCAAGCCTAGATAAACCTTAAACCAACCCTCAGTAGATCCTAAACCAAACCTAAGTAGATCTGAAAGCAAACCTAAATAAACCCCAAACCAACGTGAAATAATGTTTTAACCAACCTTAAAATTTCAAACCAAAAACCTACTGCAAGCCAACCATAAATAGACCCTAAACCAACCCTCAATGTACTCTCGTTGCAAAATACCATGCAACATGAGCAGTTCGAGCACCAAAATGTTGCAAATACCATGGAAAATGAGAGCAATACCATGGAAAATGATAGGTTCGATTTCCAAATGTTGCAAACACCCTTGAAATGGCAGTTTCCAGCTCCAAACTGCAAATAGGAAGGAAAACGGACAGAACAGAAAATATTTTCTAAAAAACGGAAAAAAAACCAAACAAACCCCTGAAGGGCTGGGTTTGCATTGCATCCGGTTGCGTTTCACCCGGGCAGTCAGGTCGTTGGTGTCACAGCTCAATTTCAGAGCCATCGCAGCCATAGCACAGGCGAATACCAATTCGCGGCAAACCCAGCATGTTTCAAGAATTCAATTTGACACATTCTGGCGGTGGAACAAATCGGCGCGTCCAGTCATGTTTTGGGCGTTTTCTGTCCTGCAATCCCAAGACAAGTGTCAAACCATTGCCAGTATGTGCAAAGTTTGGAAATTCAGATGCTGAATGAAGCCAAATGATGAGGTGGCTATAGAGATTCCTTTCTATTTGGTTTTGACCTCAGGTTTTGAAACGACGCTGATCAAAAATAATCGTAAAAGTTGGATGTTCAACCCTGTGTTTTTCTAGTTTCAAATGCTCTTTCGAATGTGTGAACGACTGCTGCCCGAGGAAATCGATGATGAATACACCTTCCAAAAGGCTGGAGCTTGAGCAGGGTGAAGTTTATTAACGAGACACAACCTAACAAAGACAGTTTGAATATGTTTGAGTGATATTCACAGTACCTCTGTTGATGGAGCAATATAGGGGGTTATGCCATTTGGTTCATGGGGGATTACCATAGTCCACAATAAACCAGGTGCTTTAATTCGTGTTCCACGAGTCAGATTCCAAAAAGCGGCCACGCCTTGCGGAGCATTCCCACCTGCCACATTTGGAGGCGGAGCAAATGCTCAACTTCTTCGCGGCCAGTGCCCTCGCCACGGAAGCAAGGCTTCTGAAGGCACATGATGCGATGGTACATGGATTTATCTTTGTTTAACCATATTTCACCACTTTGTTGATATACAAATATTTATACGTATATATACATATATATACATATATATATATATATATAGTTAGTATGTATATATATA
This sequence comes from Cladocopium goreaui, assembly GCA_947184155.2. Lineage (NCBI taxonomy): Eukaryota > Dinophyceae > Suessiales > Symbiodiniaceae > Cladocopium > Cladocopium goreaui. Next base: position 124,471 of record CAMXCT020003802.1, read on the forward strand.
TATATTATGTGTGTATATATATATATATTATGTGTATATATATATTTATATTTATATTTTTATTTATTTATTTATTTATTTATTTATTTTTGTATTTATTTATCTATGTATGTATTTATTTATGTATTTATTTATTTATTTTAAATATATATATATGTATCTAAACATTTATTATTACTATGATTATTATTATTATGTTATATATGCCCTACACGATTTTTTTTATAGCGTATAGAGCCTATTCCTCTTGCTATGACTTGAGTCCAGGACTTGGAGCAGAAACTGGAGGAGTTGTGCTTTACGGTTCTCCCAGATTTACGGCCTCTTGGCGAAGCAAAAAAGCGCCGCAAAAGCCAAGCGCCTTTTTATTTTCGCACGGCGAAAATTGGAAAAATCTGCCGGAACTTCAAAAAAATGTTCAGGCCAATGAGGTGCACACCGCCCAGAACGATTCTCATCGGTCCTGCTACTCGCAATCCTGGACACGCTTCATACAATGGCTGTTTCATGAAGCCACTTGTTGTTTCGAAGTTGCAAGAACATAAGATTTGATTGTCTTGAGATGCCTTGAGATGCCTTGAGATGCCTTGAGATGCTGAAATTGACGTTGCAGCAGGTGACAGATGTTTTATGATGTTTCTAAAGTTTGCCAGGTGTGATCCTCTACCTTCCGCCACTTGGTTTTTTATGTGTTGTCGATCCATAGATCCCCGTGGATCCCCACTGAGATCATCCGAGGCCAGCAGAGATTACGACTCCGGCTCCGACCACGACCACTGAGGTGAAGATCATCATTGAGGCGAGGGTTGGTCCAATGAAAACATCTGGCCATAGGATTCCTAGGGATTCCTAGGGATTCCTTAACAAATATGGAAATTGAAAGTTTTTTGAGACGAGAGTGAAGGATTCTGATGACTCTAGTTGCCGATGCCTCGAAGCCCTTTCAAGCACTGGTTTCAATAGGATTCAAGGACGAAACTGTTGACATGAAAATGACGAAAAAAAATGTAAACATGAATTTTGGTTAATTTTAGAAAGTGCTGTAGATTGCAGTTATCAAGCGCAGAGGTCTCACAGACCCATTGAAGATGCAGAGTCTGGCATCCGGATTTTGATCGTTCAAGATCTGAAAGTATTTCAAAAATTATCTAGAAATCGGAGAAATTTAGGATAAGCTGCTTAGCTTGATGTTTTAAAGTTGCGTTTTGGGCTGCAGGGGACTGTTTTTTGTGCAGGTCAATTTGCAGGAAGGACTTCCCGCTTGGGCCGCCAAAGGCTCAGAGATGCAGTGGGATTTAACCATCAAGAAGGATTTCACGGGATTTTATGCTATGGAAATGTATGGGGAAGTTTACTGCATGTTTCAGAAATGCAATGGATTTTAACCATCAGTAGGGATTTGATATGATTTAATGGAAAATCATTGGGAAGGATAGACAACCAACCATAATTATTTAGTGCTTCGATTCCTTCCTTCAATTCCCCTTCGCTTCTACAACGTCCTCGTCCCAGAAAATCGAAGCCTGAGGTCGCATTGCTCATTGCTTTTGCTGTGACAGTGACGGCCCCAGTTGGGCTGCTGGACCGTCCGACAAGCCAGAGCCCACGGCTAAACGTAGGGCATTTGGATGCATTTGGCACAATGGCACCAACTGGCAGTAAATGTGTTACTAAAAATTACAAAAAGTCCACATAAAATTAAAATCAGATCGAATCAGATCGAATCAGATCGAATCAGATCGAATCAGATCGAATCAGATCGAATCAGATACCCGCAGTTTCGTCTAGGTGGGATTCTGCGGATCCTACATCTACCGCTTGCGGCAGCAAAAGAAGAAGCTCCTGAGGTGGGAGACCGAAAGAAGACCTTCAGCCAAAAGCACGCTGGATCAAGATGATTATCAGATGATTATCAGATGATTATCAAAATGATCAAATCTTCAAACAATCTTCAAAAATCTTCAAAATATCTCGCGGCCAATTTTAGACACGCCCAGCACAGCTACAGAAATTTGAGTCATCTCGCAGGAGACAAGAGTCGCTTCAGCAAATGCAAAAAAAGCTAGGAGCTCAGGATACATTTGCAAAGAAACAGAACAGAAAAAAAAAGGGAAAGCACAATGTGCGCAGGTTTTGCGGTGTTTTTTCCTTCTAAAAAGTTCTGCTTGTGGAAAACATGTCAAGTTCCTTTTGTTTGTCCAACTCAGCTCGTGTGGTCGATCTGGTCGATCATGCTGAGTTTCAGTTTCAGAAACTGCTCTAATGATCTCTAATGTGTTTTAACATGTTTTCGTCCACATCTCTGTGTGTCCAACTCTGTGTGCATCATTCGTTGGCAGGGCTTTGGACGATGCTCGCAGTGATGAACAGAAGGAATACGACGCGTGGATGGAGGTGCTAAGCACAGCAAAGCGAAAGTTGTGCACAAGGGTAAAAATCAATGGTTTAGCATCAACTTGTGCAATGGTTTAAAATTGTTTAACTAATCAATGCATGTTAGAAAAATAATTTAAATCAATGGTTTTCTAACATTCTAGCAATTCTAGCAAAAAAACAAAAAGTGACATTTCAGCATTGCCAATTAGAAGATGCGGCGTGGAAAGCACAAAAGGATTCGACATATCCAGGTATAAACATTGAGGATGAATCAGTGCCGCCTTTGTCAACGCTTTGACGTGGGATTGCATCAATGTCCACCACAAAGACTGAAATCTAGGCAACCCAACATGTGCCATCATGTGCCCAGCACGGGCACAGGGACCCTAGAGATTTTTGGATGTCTTGCGTTACGATGGTGTTACGGGAGATGGCAGCTTAGAATGCAGAGGCGTTGACGGACAAGGAAGGACGCTTCATCACCGGCTACAAGGACTGCATTATTTCTGTGAAGGTACTAATCGCCTTGGCCAGATCCACGGCAATAGACAACTAATCACCAGGTGAAACACCATGTGACCACGGTTCAATGCTTTCGTGTGATCAGATGTTCATGATTTATGATTTGAGTTTGAAGGAACATATGCCATTCATAGGGCCTACATATGCCATTCATATGCCATTCAGCGCATTACTCGAGGACAATCTCCAACTGCCAGATGGGTCGATCTACAGCGGCGAGTCGGATGCTGAATTTGGTGCTGCTCCAGGTGGTGTTTTGTCCCAGTTGTCCCAGTTGGATGGCATGGACGACTGGATACATTCGGAGACATGACAAAACCCACGAAACCCTTAAGCAAGTGTTTTGCTGATCTATTTAGACATTTAGACATTTAGACACTTGATTTATTTTGGTCTTACTTGATTCACTTGATCTCATTTTGTCATGTCATCAAGGCTAAAGATTGCCATGAACATCCATGAACATCATGGGTGTTCAGTCCATTTTGGCGCAGCGAAGACAGATGTCGCGAGCGCACAGGCTGTTTCATGGTGATCCTCATGGCGTTGGGAAGATGGTGTGGTCCGATGGCAGGAGATTCCCGTCACTTTTGAAGGATCATAGAATCATATAGGAATCATGAAAAATCATAGAGTTACGGGGCTGGTAGAAGTTCAGTCAGAAGACTGTGGGATTTTGTGAAATCATGGCATATCATGGCCTCAGACAATGTGAAGCGATGTGAAGCGATGTGAGATGGGTTGCAGCACGTCAAGAGTGGCATGGTGGCGATTCTGATCCTCATCAGGACCTATCGTGGAAAATGGCAATTTGGCCAACCGCACGGCCATGGAGTGCTGCGCCCAGGGGTTTCAGGGGTCCCAGGCGTCCCCGGGGTCCCAGGACTTCAGAGCAGAAAGGGCAGGGCCACTTTGAGAAAGACATTTTTTTAAGACATTACGGAAACATCACGCCCAAAATTAGGACGAAGGTTACGAAGCTTCTGGGTTTGGAATGTTTGGAATGTTTGGAATGTTTGGAATGGGAGTTTCGTTTCAGATTCACCGTGATTCACCGTGATTCACCAGTCGTTTCTTCAGGTAATGAGTTCAGTGGCTCCCAAAGAGCTGGAATTTGACACCTGGATCTACAGCGGTCAGTTCCACGAGGGGCTCAGGACGGCACCGGACGGCACCGGATGGCACCGGCACCTGTCGTTATTGGAGTCCTGCCGTACCTGCCGTATCTGCCGTTGGCATCCGCAGGAATGGAAATGGCCGGTGCGAATGGCCGGCGGTTGGATCTTGGTATGAGGGGGTCGGGGTGCCAAGGTTTGCTGGCACTGAACATATGCAGTCGGACACATCATCCTTGGCAGTGGCACCTGATCTGTGGTAGCTGATTTACTGAGTGTTGGAAGCTGTTGGCAACTGTTGAGAACTATTGGAAACAGTTGGAAACTTGTTCAAGTGCTCACACGTTGACAGCAACCAGTTACTGGTTTCTGTGTCCGCGGACTTCAAGCATCACTGTGACTAAGGATTGGCTCATGGATGGTGAGCATGGCATGGGTGAATTGGGCGCTGGTGCAACTGAGAGCCATAGCCTAAGCACATGGGTTTGTCAGAAATTTAGGGGAAAACTGGGAAAACCCCTAAATTTGATCAACTTTGATGGTTAATCATAATATATCATAATTTTCCCTCTTCTGCAGACTTCCTGGAACCGCGGAAAGATCAACTGAACGAAGCTCCGCTGTGAATGGAAGCAGATTGGAAATACCATGAAATAGCAAACTAATGGAATTACTTGTTTTCAATACTAAACTGCCATTTCATGGGTAATTGTACCGGTATACCCATGTATACCCTATTTTTGGACAGACCCACATGATTTACGGAAATCTACGAGATCGATGGCAACACAGTTCCACCGTTCCAACACGGTTCGCAGGTCAAGATGGTGATCCTGCTATTTGGTGCATGTACAATGGATACAAGCAGGCCAGGCGGCCAGGCGGCCAGGCGGCCAGCCTCACTTTCGTTTGGGACAGATTTTCGCATGTAACATGTATCTCGCATCCCTCAAAGGAGTTATGAAGGAGGCCCCTCAATTAGTTTCGGTTTCAGTCATCGATTCACTCCAGTTATGCATGGTTCATCATGGTTCATCATGGTTCATCCTGGTTCGGTTCTTTGTTTATCCCCATCGGCCCTATCGGCCGTTCAGTTTCGCAGGAGAATGTCGCTCAGAGCAGGGTGAGACCAGGACCAGAAGACCAGCTGATGGTGGTCGTTCTGGAGGTGACATGGTGCAGAGATTTGATGTTCTTATTCAATATAATATATATATAATATAATATAATATTATATTATAATATAATATGATATGATATAATATAATATAATATAATAAAATATATATGATATATATATATATACACGTTTCGTATTTCATAATGGATTTCATGATATGTCATATCATTGAAAATTTCAGAAGTTCGTATGAACCTTCTGAATCCTTCGGATCACAACTTATTCCCTCGATGGTGTGACGACTTCTTTGCCAACTCGTTGGTTTCTTTGTAGGCCAACAGCAAGAAAGAGTCTGAGCTTGATGATGTCGAGCTCCGGTTGCTGAGGTATGGCCAGGACCACGGCACAAATAAGACTGGTACAGAGTGAGAATGGCTGGAGATTGGCAGATTAGATTGTATTTCGATTAAAATATCAAGTGATACCTATGGTATTTTAACACTTTTGTGACTAACTTGTGTCGAGGCCTGTCCGTTGGCAATCCACATGTTTGGATTCCACGACATGAACATGTCGGCCTCTCAGAGAGCCGCTTAGAGCCATTGACATAACGTTGAACGATGTTGAACGATGTTGAACGATGTTGAACGGTTGTGCTGGCGCAAAACATTGGAATTTATATAACTAGTTGATGTTGTTGCTACGTAGCCACACAGAGTGTGGCATCGTGGCATAGTTTCGGTTTTGGAAGATCACAAAAGGTTTCCCCAGTCTTTCAGTGCAGCTAATTAGCGCTGTGAATAGCCGCAGATGAGTCAAATTCGGGCACTGGGATCAAGTAGTCTCTTGCCAAGGCCTTTCTGGTGACGTCCATTGAAGAGGAATCATAAAGTTGTCAGCGATGTGCACTTGCACTGTGGGGATGGCAGATTCCACGTGATGTCATGTTCCAACTTTCAATCCAAGGGCCATCACTGAATTCATGCTGCATATTTTCTTGGAGTTGTGCAGCTTGTGCATGGCATGTCTTTTTCGCAGAGGACGGTCCTTTGGATAAATGGAACAAGGCACAAATTCGACAAGCTGGAGCAGGCCATGGTCAGATGTTGTCAGCGTCAGATATCGTCAGATGTCGCACCACAGCCTTGGTTTCTACAGGTGCAAGCATCGTATTACCAAACAGCACCATTTGGGCTGTGAATGGCGTACGTTGGTGTCCCAGAACAGACGAGCTTGATGTGGCGAATGTGAATGCAGTATTTTTTGCAGTTTTGTATAGTTTTCTGCAGTTTTGTTGTCCAAGCATAATATGTATTAATATGTCATGTGGGCACTGTCATTTTGAGATGTCCTAAAAGGATTCTAAAAGGATCTAAAAGGTGCTGTCCTTCTGACTCCTTCTGACTCCTTCTGACTCCTTTGTCTTCGAGCCTGTTCAGGTGGAAACATCAGCCGCATGACGGAACTGCAACTTGGCAGACATGCTGCCAGTGCTGCCAGTGCTGCCATGCTGCCAGTCATCCATCGCCAGTCAGGTTAGTGTCACCTCCAGAGCCAGAGCCCCAGCTCCGTGACGTCCCCGGGTCATGTTACGACGTCCCATCTCTCCGAGGTCCAGCTTGGAACTGGAGGTCTGGGGTCCGCCAGACACTGAGAGAACCGGAGATTTCTGGTTGACGCACTGGAAAGGACTCGTACAGATGTTGCCAAGCAAAAATGCCGTCCTGCAGAGTTTCACGGATCGATCGCGTTCCCAAGTCACCAAGATGCGCAGGAACATGTTGAAAGTTGTTGAGTTTCCCTGAGAACAAAGATGAACAAATCGGATAACCATGGGATAAGCCACACAGTTTTTTGCACCACGGTCACGACATGTCACGACCTCAAATTTTGTTCTGAGCTTTGGCCGCTCTTTTGGCCGCGCTGCTCCGCGCTCAGGGCTCACCTGCGTTTGGAGTCGATGCGAGATGACTTGAGCAAGAGAATCGGCTGGCACGAAAGCTCAGAGAAAGCTCAGATGAATTTCAGAGACAGCAATGGTCTGCCATGACTTGTCGATCTTGCCGGCATTTTGTACACTTTCATGATCTTTCATGTCAATTCACACAGGTTTAAAACACCTGGAATGGAGACAGAGTATACTGGGGTTCAGTCATGCACTCAGAGCGGAGAATTCTGCGCGCTCTTCTTTTTATGTCCTGCAAGTGCTTTTTCGTTGGGAGAGTCACTCCAATTTTTTGTAAGATAGTGACTAGTGGAAATGTGGAAAGCATGCAGAATGAACTGCACCACTTCTACTGCACCGTCTGCACATGTCTGCACCGTACAACATGCACTCTGAAGTGCCAAGGTATCAGCCAAAGTCAAAGCAAGCACAGGAACAAGAGAGATCGAGGCTACTGGCCTCAACTGTGCCACATTGTTTTTGCCGTGGCATGTATTCCAAACTGTATTCCTTACAAAACCTCAGCATAGAATATATAGAATGAGATGTATTCAATGTATTCCTCGATATTTCTGTACCAGGCCATGGTTAAAGCAAAATGCGTTTGGCACTCACTTCGCAACCGGGAAAGGTGATGTTTGTCTCTGCAAACTCTTCTAATCTCTTCCATTTTCTTCAATCTTTGGCACACTTTTGCACGATGGAGGCAAATGTGACACTCCTCCGCCAGTTTTGTATCGTTTCTTGTACATGGGGAACTTCAAGTTTCAGGCTGGCTGTTGTGCGAGATGATCAAGCTGAGACACAAGGTACCTCCGGCATTTTGTGAAATCTGGCTGACCTGTGAAACCTGTGAGTCCTGAGAGCAGGTCGCAGGTTGAGATCGACACACTGATACCAGGTTTCCTGCAAAGAGCTCCACGCATGACCAACCAGAAACCCAGCTGCACCGAAATTCAACGCAGCACCAAAGCAAGATGGAACATGGATGGAACATGGATGGAACATGGATGGAACATGGATGGAACATAGTAGCACTTGGATGCACTTGGGAGCTTTCACAGCTTCCAGAAGTTGATCAAAGGAGAACGGTGCTGCTTCCAGCCCTTCAGCCCTTCAGCCCTTCAGTTTGGTTTGCTTAGGCCTGGTCTTCCAGCACTACTTCGCATGCCTGAGGCTCGACAGAATACTTTTGGACAGATCCACATGCGAAGCTCGATCCATGGAGAGCAGTTCCAAGGCCCCAAGCGTATAGTGACTATAGTTGACTATAGTTGTTGACTATAGTTGACCTATCATAACCTGAGATTTTTCAGGAGATTTCTAGAGTATCTGACTGCGTGTTTGCAGTCGACCAAGTCTTGTTGAACACATTCAAAAAATGTGCAAGAGCGCATAAGAGCGTCAGAGTCAGCCATCGTAGGTTCCAGCTCCACCTTCGCATTTGGCCCGAGACCAAGCTACGCGGGATAGACTCGGATAGATGTGCTGCAGCTAGATGCAAGACTCAAACCAAGGAGTGCTTGCAGACACAGAAGGGAGACACTTCAAGAGGGCGAGAAAGACCACAAGACAAGTCATGACACGTCCAGATCAGACCTTGATTGGACTTGCATTTTTACATATATGTTTACCCAAATTGAATCAAATTGATTTCCTGGCCCTCATCTTTCATCATCTTTCTACCAAGCTGGGCCACGAGGTTGCAAGTGTGACAGCACCAAAAGTCTGCAGCTCAGAATGCCAACGGTTTTTGATGGTTTTTGATCATATCCATGCCTCAGGTGTCGTCCTTTCCTCGATTTTCGTCGAGTTTCGTCGGCTCGTGGTTTCGCAACCGCCAAGACCATGTCCAAGATGGAGCAGCCTTCCAAAGTTCCTTCAAAGAACACGTCCAAAAACGTTCCTTCGAAGCCCAAAACTGAGCAAAAGAGAAGGAATTGAGGCACTGATGTTGCGCATGTAAACGGAAGGTGGAAGTCGGAAACTCTCCGTCTCTCCGTTACCGGTTTTGCATGTTTTTGCTTCATCGATGTTCATCGTTCTTCAAGGCGAGCTTCCGTCGCCAGCGTCGCTTCTCGTCGTGCTGAGCCACCTGCACCCTTGCGGTGGCCACAAGCGCCAGCGCCACCCACACCACCAGGGCAGCAGGAGACAGAGGGGAGACGCTCAGATTGAAAAGATGCAGGCATGATTCATGCTATATCAAGCTACTATAGTATATATTTATACATTGGCATAAACAGCATGCACAAATGTAAACATATACTAAATGCATATATATGATGATATGTAAGTATGTACAAACCATATATATATATATGTACTAGCCTGTGAAGGAGCACGATGAACGCTTGCGACGTGTTGCGGAGGCTGCACGGTAGCGGAACAGAATGCGAGGTGTGTTTTGTGGGTCTTTCGTTCTGCATCATTCATCCATTGGGTCCATATTCATCCATTTCTTCGCTTCTCAAAACCTGGGGGCATTGGAGAACCCAAGATCCCAGACTCGATTCTGTCCACGTCTGTTCTTGCTCCACCGTTTAATGTCTCTCATTTTTGTGTTGTCCGTATACTTGCTGCACACTTTGGGAGCTGGTTGCCTTTTCTGTGTCATTGTGGCAACTCAAAGCAAACCCGACTTTTGAAGACATTTCACTCAGGCATCAACACCGCCAATGTCGCCACGAGAGAGCTAACAGCCGATACCGAACCCAATATGGTGGGCAAACAGACGCAACAAACTAGTTGTCTTTACAATGTCGCTTTCAAATGTAAACAAAGAGACTGCATGTGTCAACTGAGCACAAACAGATGAATTGATGATGAATTGGAATTTGTTTGAACTTTCGTTCAGACTTTAGTGGCTCGGCTTCACGCAAATGCGGAAGCCACCTAAGATGAAGGGGCCGAAAAGATTGTGAAGCCTTGAAACCAACATGCTGTCGTCAGCAAAAGCTCCTTTCGACCCCGAAATCGTCGCTACATGACGGTACGACGTCGGTAATGCAATGGCAGCAGTGGCAGTTTCGGTTTCTCGGCTGATCTGACGAGAGATTCAGTTTCACTTTGCCACCAGGGAAGCTCGAAGAAACTCTTCGACCCAGGATTTTCGCCGCCATCGGAAAATGTGCGTGCGCAAATGCTGAAGCTGGTGAATCTTGTTGGGTTTTTGATCTCTCAGCTGATCTCAAAGAGCATCAAATTGCCGAAACGAATTCATTCGTTTGTGCCATTCTCAGCGCCAAAAAAGGGGGCACCTGCCTGTCATGCAGAGTTCCTTGGCCTGAATATTTCTGGATACTCCTGTGCAAGGATTCAATGAGTTTTTTTGCTCTTCACAATCTTCAGAGTACAATTTGCGCAATTGGACCATGCGAATTGTTTTGTTGTGGCTCTTGTTCTGACACCTGCAGCACACCATGGGCGAGTTTGGTAGCCACGGAGATCAGGTGCAGTGTTCAAGACCCACTATGGGATCGATGGCCTCCGGACCAATGTGGAGGAGTAACTGGCCCAGATCGATAGCCCGGCTAAGTGCAAAGGGGCGAAGGAGTTCAGGAGCAGTCAGCATAGTCAGCAATAAACTGGAATTCTTGCAACTCTACGTGACTCGTATGTGAATGTGTTTTCGTTGCCAAGGGTTGGCAATTTGACGGTTTCAAAGTTCATTTAAAACTGAGAACTGTTTTGGTAGGAAATTGAAGCCCGTTGTTTTCCATATTTGGAGAAAGTTCTCAGTTTTTTTGGAAACGTTCAGGCCGACATCGTTCATGTCAATGCTGCTTGGAGAAATTGGAAGCTGGATGTATAGTGTTTTCTTCACAAAGAATGACACCTTAGTGTAGTGTCACCTTTTGCAGTCAAGTGTAAACAACCTGTTGTCACCTGTATTGACAGGATTTGACAGATATTGACAGCTTGTTTCTTGAGATCAACACATTGCGACCGAGGAAAGCTGGGGCAGGCCTTGGGGCTGCAGCTGGAGGCGGAGTCACCGACGGGAATCTGAGAGATGCGACGGAGATCCGATGGATCCGATGGATCCGATGGCAGGTCTCGGTGTCTTTATGCTTTGCAATGCGAAATGCCCGGGTGGTATCAAGGGCGCCGGCATCCTAGGCACGGCGCGGCCTATCGAAATCTATCGAAGATGCATTGTGTATTGCACTTGTTCACTGGCAGGTGGGACTCTGAGCGCCCTGAATCCACTGACGCTTCTTTCCAAGAAGGAGCAAGTTACATCAGCACTATATGACGACTATATCCCATGTTTGCTGGCCGGTCTACCATTGTTTACTTACATTTATCATCATTTATCCACCTTAAAAATACCTGGATTTGGGTATACATTATAAGTCATTATAACTGTAAATCACGTAAATCTCCCATTTTTCATAGCAACTGCCTGGGTTTCATACCATGACTCCCTTCCAGGATGAGAAGGAAGAAAAGGATGCCTCAAAGGAGTGGTGCAAATCATGAAAGTTCAGTTCTCGTTTTCTGGTTTGTTTGGCGCATTTTGGCACTCGTTTCGAATGAAAGGATCCGGACCCAAATAACAAAATGCTGCAGCCTTAGAGCAATGCTTGCAGTTGATTGCATTGATGACAATTGGCAATGAAAACAACATCTTGAGCTTGTTGTGATTCCGACATGAGCTTAGCTAGACACCGCGCGCACAAGGTTCAAGCAAGTCAACTACATAGAACCTCGGTTTTTTTAGCTGTGTGGGTTCGCCCCTTTTGAAATGTCAAAAATTCAGCTTCCGGCAGAAAAAATATGTTCAACATTAGAGCACAATTTTGATCAATTTTGTATGGTCTCCATGCGCAGAAGCCCCAGCGCTGTTGCCACAAAGAACATCTTTGGAAAAAATGTCAGGAGCAGAGGACCGTTTGAAGCTCAAAGTCAGGGCCCCGACTCAGGAAAAGGAGATTTGCAATATGAATTGCAAGGTCGCTGCTTTGTTCCTTGGCAGCAATTGAAAGACATTGAAAGGTCATAATAATAGTCATACTCTCGCTATGATATGACTAAGACTAAGTCCGCAGAACGACAAAAATGAAATGTCAAGAGTATTCACAGCAAGGGAGATGGGGTATTGCCAAGATGCTGAGAGTTCATGTCAAGAGAGAGAATCATTCTAACCACGCATGACTTTTTGAATCATTTTGACATGGTGTGTAAAATCATCCCGTTCTGATCCTCCAATCTTGCAAGGATGGGCGCAGCAGCTGGCGCAGCGGCAGGTGGACCCAATAGGATGATGGATGATGGATGCAACTGCGAATGGATCAAAAAGCCTGCGGTTTGGTGTCCAAAACGCCAGGTGGAATGGCGGCCAAGGCACATCCATCAGCCGGGGGAAAGCGAGGATCTGATCGATCCGGAGATCACGGGATTTACGTGTACTGTTTCTGTTATTTATGTTTGTTCTATTTATTTTTGTTTTAATGTATGTTTTTACTATGTGTTTACTATTGTGATATATTGTGATCATGACTGTTTTTGATTTTCGCTAGTGTTGTTATTAGTGTTGTTATTACTATACATGGGATATCAACAGGATCTCTGGCGGCAGGCACAGGGAGGTGGTTCTCCCATGGGCGCGATGGCTGGTCCCTTGGACGAAACCAATGCGGTGCCATTCTTCGTCTTGACGAAGCAGTGCCTGGGCAGTTCGCCGGGGCTCGGGGCAAATCGGGGCTCGGGGCAAATCGTGAGAAGTCCGCAGAAGTCACAGAAGTGTTGGACGAATTATCATGAATTATCATGAATGCTTACAATACTTATATAATCTTTTATAACTTATATATATAACTTATACCTATACTTAAATTGGGAGCAAGATGAAACAAGATGACTTGGGGTGAGACCTCGAAGGTCTATAATTTTTTATCATCATACAAAAGTAGAAGTCACAGCCCCCTACATTCAGAGGGACACGCTGAAGTCAAGCAAAAGTTCTCTTCCGTTTGTGTTTTGTTTCTTTCTGTTGAAAGGTTTTGGATGGTGGTACCCTTTCTCGACTTGGAACCTCCCAGAGCCTTACCAAAGCCACGTCCTAGGTGGTCTAGGTGAGATGATGAGGAAAATGCAACTTATGATGGCAGCAAAGTTTTGCCGACAGTGTTGTGAAGACACTGAGGCTTGAAGACATGCAGAGCAGCTTGGAATGCAATGAAAAGAGACAAAAGAGACAAAGGCGATGAAAGCCAGTGACGGTCAGTGACGTTTAAAGTCGCCGCTTTGGGCAGAGCACGTAGATATGTTCGGCACACGTACGGCACTGAACAAGGTCAAGTGGACAATGCTGTTGACCGCGTACGTTCGTTGTCTCCACAGAGTCCAGTGGGCCAGGCAGTTCTGCCTGTTCTAGCGTTTGATAGCTCTTGAACCGTGTCGAATTGTTGAAGTGTGTTGAAGTATGTTGAAAAATGTTGAAAATCCGCCCACACCGCTTTGGCGGTGAAGGCGTGCTTATTGGGGGGCAACAGCAACACTAAATGCTCAATGACATTTGTTAATATAGCAGTCGCTATATCAGCTTTAGCTGGGGGGGGGCAAAAACCGTTTCGCACCGAGACCAGAATACGGTGGTGTTTTCGACATTTTTCGAGGATTTTTGGGTGTCTGAGCGCAAGAGGGTATTGAAATGGAATTTTGGGTCATTTTGGTAGCTTTCCGGCAATGGAAAAACGGCCAAAAATGAAAAAAACATTGTACATAGCAAGATTTTGCAGGGTTTTTGGATGCCAGAGCATTGAAAACACTGCAAAAACAAGTGTTTTGGACTGACGTTATAGCAAAAAACGTGTAAATTACCGTATGCTTGACTGGAAACATTACAAAAACACTGTCAAAAGCAATGTTTTGGAAGGATTTACTGCCTTTATGGCAAAAAACGTGTAAATTACCGTCTGTTTGACTGGAAACATTGGAAAAACACTGTCAAAAACAATGTTTTGGAAGGATTTCTATATATATATATGTTGGAGTTGGATACCGGCATTGGCACATGGAAAAATTGAAGAAAACACTGTAAATAGCGGTATTTTCAACGGTTGGGGAGATAAGGGAATTGGAAGCATTGTCGAACATGATGTTTTCGACCGGTTTTATGGCGACAAAAGTGTAAAGTACCGTGCTTTGAAGGAAACCATTGCAAAAACATGGAAACACATTCAAAGAACACGGGATTTGGGGGACTATCTAGGCGTCGTTGTCTAGCTATTTGAAATTCCGCAGCTTGGAGAGCCTCCAAGGGAGGGAAAAGTGAAAATTCCATAGCTTGGGAAGCTGTCACGGCGGGGAAAAGTGAAAATTCCCTAGCTTGGAAAGCCCCCACGGGGGGGGAAAAGTGAAAATTCCCTAGCTTGGGGAGCCCCCACGGGGGGGGGAAAGTGAAAATTCCCTAGCTTGGGGAGCCCCCACGGAGGGGAAAAGTGAAAATTCCCTAGCTTGGGGAGCCCCCACGGGGAGGGAAAGTGAAAATTCCCTAGCTTGGGGAGCCCCCACGGGGAGGGAAAGTGAAAATTCTTAGCTTGGGGAGCCCCCACGGGGGAAAACCACCCTTAGCCCCTCTCACGGACCGAAATAAACTTGCGGTGTGGGCGGCCACCCCACGCGAAGCGGGGTGAATATTGATTTTGTTTGAAATGTGCGAAATCTGATTTATTCTGAAGTAGTTACAACTGATTCCTGCTATCACTCCGTTCAGGCGAGAGAAAGTGAGACACGTGAGACGCAGCAAGCGATGCAAGCGACGCAAGCGACGCAAGCGTCAAGCGTTGATTTCATATGATGTGAGGCTTCTCACCATGGCAAAATATGGCAAATTCACTTCATGATCTTCAAGATCTTCATGCGAAAGTCTTAGCAAATGAGCAACGAAGCCGAGCATTCAGAGCCAACACCCATTGCACAAAGCTGCTATGCAAAGCCTCAAAGGAAGGCACATTGCACGGAGCTTGGAAGATCGTTGTTTTGCATAACAAGTAGCAACAGATATGCTTGGTTCGAAACAGTCCCCATCAGTCCCCTGTACATATGAAGCAGGTCAAGGTCGAACATGTTCAATGTTTCGCTGAAAAATCGAAAACGGCACGGAATTCTTTGGGGATTTTGGGGTTCATTTAGAGACAGACTGGAGCAAGAGAAGTTTATAAATATGTTGTGATTGGAGCCACCAGCTGTTAGCTGTTGGTTCCATTGGAGTGGCTGAAACCTGCGGCTGTTTCCATGTTCCGCAGCAGGGCTCAAATTTCTCTGGACTTGTCACAATCAGGTCTGGCTGCTTGTGGTTTGACTCGACACTTGACAGAACTCAACGTTGACATGACTTGAATTTCCCACTTTGTCTATCTTTGTCTCAGGTGCCATGGCAGAGGAGGCGAGAGCGGAACGTAGTTTTTTTTTTTCGGTTTTTTGCTGCTTTTGATGCTTTTGATGCTTTTGCTTTGCCGTGTGCCACGTTGCCACATTTTCTCCGGCTCAGGAAGAAGGCCCAAAGCCCAACAAGGCCAACGCCGATGACGAATTCCTGCGTGCGGCCCACAGCATTCAGCGGAACGCGAGAACGCCAAAGAAGGACCCAAGAAAACAAGAAGGGCAGACTAGGAGTGACAGCTATAGTAGCGAAAACTATCCAGAATAGCAACATATAGTAGCTATCGCATAGCTATCATCGCCCTTTTCTTGCCCGTTGTTTAGGCCATCCTGGCACTGGCGCCTTTTTCCGGAATCCACTGCGAGAGAAGGCCATAGCCCATAGCAGCCATAGCACATCGGCACCTGTGTGGTCCATGTCCAGCGAATTTTCTGAAAGAAGCAGATGTCAGGCAGCCAAGTCGCATCAAGTAGCATCAAGTATCAATGATTCGCATTGATGCATTGGATGTGGCACTGCGGCACAACAAAAGAGAGAGACAACTTGGGTAACATGTTGTGACAGCATGTGAGGCTGACAAGCCGATCCTGATGTCCTTGGGTGAGTATGACTTCAACTGCCTGGACGATGCCTTGCAAACTTGGCATTGTCACAAGCTCAGCCAATATTACATATTATTCCATCATATAAGCACATATAAGCAAGTACTATATATAGTACCTCAATACTATCAAGTGTACTCAATAGTAGTCATAGGATGTCATAGGTCAAGCACCACCTTAGCACTGAAATGTCAAACCTGCCGTCACTTTTGTCACTTTTTTCTAACTTTTGGCTCAACTTTTGTCACTTGAAGTTCAACACCAGGTGTGAGTATGCCTGAATCGGTCTTCCGCAAAACGGTGCACGGAGCCCCAGGGACGGTTTTCAGATCGCGCCAGCGGCAGCGCGCCTCTGGCGCGAGATCGCTCTTCGATGCTCGCAGGATGGGCAAAGCCGCGATCGAGCCAACGCCCCTGGATACCAAGCAGAAAGCAGCGCTCCGCCGTCTGGAGCGTGTGACGGGTGCCCTTACTCAGATGAATTTGTGAAATTTTGTGAACAGTTGCAGACAAAAATGGGAAGTGGAAAGAGACAGACTGAACACTGTGGAAAGGAACCTATGAATTTGTGGTCACTGTGCGGAAGGCTCAATTCGTCCAAAGCTTAGACACACAATGAATTACCCTCTGGTAATTTAACGTAGCTATTGAAAATGGTGATTTATAGTGGATTTACCCATTAAAAATGGTGATTTTCCATAGTTATGTTAGTTTACCAGAGGGTAAAATGACACGAACACGGTGAAAATCGGTGCCATTTCTCGAGGTGGCACCTCGCGGCCATCGGCGACATGCAGGTACAGTAAACCCACAGGCGCTTTCGCAGAAAATGCAACGGTGAAACGAAACATTTCGAAACGACATAGACATGACATAGAAATGACATAGACATGACATAGGAATGACATTAAACAATAAATGATTTGACAGATGATATATGAGTATTATGAGTTGCAGCTTGGAACAGCTTTGGAACAGCTGTTTGGGTAGGCAGTCCACTTGGAGAAACTATATCTGGATGTAGTTCCAGAACTGGACGGTTCGAGGCGGAGCATTTCAGTGAGGTCGTTCACTGGTTGTTCACTGTGCACCGTTGCAGGTTGCGAGTGGAGTACATTGGTGATGGTTTGGCTTTTAAACTCAGACCATCTCAGACCTCTAAACAATCTCTACACACTTTGTTGAGATTTCCGCCGTTCGGCACTTGGAGCTTAGGTGGCAGCCTGGAATCGGGCAAATCCATATTTTGCTGTGAAGCTCTCAGAGTCCTCAAACGGTCCTCGATTCGGAGTTCCTTCGGCGCCTCAGCGCTAGGTCCGCCTTGGGGACTGCATCGTGAAAGTGGACGTCTGCCTCCATGTTTTATCTAAAATTCCTTCTCCCATGATCATGCGGAATGTGTGGATCGCAGTGCATACCATATGTAATATTATGTATTATAGTTGTCGTATGTTGTCGTCTCCTCTCTTTGACGTTGTGGCATGTTGTTTTTGTTTGTAGTGGTCGCGCCAGGGCAAGACCAATAATCTGTTTGATGCGATATCATCGGCTGAGGAGTTGAAAGTCTGAGCTTCCGCATTCCACCAAATTCCACCAAATTCCACCAAGAAAAGATACTGTAGAAGTTCGATTGAAGAGTTATGACAAGTTTGCGTGCTGCTTTGACGTTCTTTGACTTTGTAATTAGTTCCGAAACATTCAGTAATTCAGTACAGCGTTTTTTTGCAAGGACATGCTCAAGCTGACTCTGCAGCGGGTGTCAAGTTCTCAACATGTCCGTTCAACAGGAACGCCTGACAGGTGGTGAAGTCATGGGTCTGTGTGTTTTCGTAGTCGACAAGATTCGACAAGTATCAGTCTAAGGACAAATCGAACGGCTTCAAAGGCAAGTGTCTACTCTGAGTGCGAGACCTAGAGAGTTTTCTGGAGTAGTGACTGAGTAGTGAGCTGCACGGCATACAGATGTGTAATTTGTCGTGAGTTTTGTCATGAGTTTGTCGTGAGTGCCGTGATGCAACAAGTTGCCACTTTCGCAGGGAAGTGATGCCAGGAGAAGTGCCGGGTGCTTGAGACATCTTGAGACCAGAGTCGAGCCTCGCGCTTGCCTCGCATGCGCTTGCCATGTCGGCACGTCGGCCATGGGGGCCTCTTTTGGTTTGCTTGGTAACCGCGCTAAACGCGCTGCTTGCCATGGTTGGTGGCTTCAAAAGCATCACTGACCGGGAAGCAAACCTCACTGGAACGAGATTTTGCAAAAGCTTTCTGAAGTTGTTCTGTTTCTATTTTCAGATTTTTCAGCCAGCCTACCATGAATCCATATGAATCCCCTTCAGAATTTGTCGTCCGTTTTGCGAATGAGACGCTCCAGTGCTTTGTAGATCATTTCGAAGAAATGAATCTCATGTTACCGGGAAAAGATTGCAAGGTGTCAGGACTTCAGGATATATGTCGTGAAAGATATAATTAAAGATATGATAAATTAAATCTTATTGAATCTCATTGGATATTCTTGAATCTTATTGTTTTTTATTGAATCTTATTGAATTCTATTGGTATCCTGGGTGCTTCTATTGTGCTTCAAGCCCCACAATGTGCTTCCCATCCAATGCGTATGGGTCCTGGGTCTGCGGACCATGTGGTTTTGCAGCTTCGCTGAGTTTCCAATTCCAGCTGAACCAATGGTGATGTCAAATTGGAAATCCACCCAATATAGTGACATATAATATATTATAATATAATATATATATTAGCTTTTTTTAAGCCTCGTAAACAATGCTTTTAAAGCTCCAAGAGACGCGGTGAACGTAGGGGGTACGAGTGGCTAACGGACGTGGTGACGAACGTAAGGCGAACGAGTGAACGGACGAGTGCACGTGTGAGCGAACGAGTGAACGGACGTGTGCGTACAAGTGGACGGACGTGTGCGCGTACGTGCGTGCGTTTGCACGTTCACTGGCCGCGTGCGCGCGCACGTACGAAAATAAGGTCGACTGGAGTCGACCTTATTTCTGTACGTGCAAAGCGCTACAATACTAAATCAATACTAAAGAGGCAGGGTCGTGCAAAAATAAGGTCGACTCAAGTCGACCTTATTTTCGTACGTGCGCGCGCACGTGGCGAGTGACCGTGCAAACGCACGGACGTACGCTCACACGTTCGCTCGCACGTACGCTCACTCGTGCATACACACGTTCGCACGTACGTTCACTCGCACGCATGTCGTTCACACACACGTTCATACCCCCGTTCATGTCACTCGTCACTACACGTACGCTAGATAACAAAAATATGTTTACGAGACTTTTAAAAAAGCTAATATATATATATATACAGCATATATATATATATATGCACGTATTACATCATATCACTATGTTACTATATTACTTTACTATGATTTATGTAAGTGTATACAGATGTGTATATAGAAACACTATATATACACAGCATGTATGTGTACATACATATTACATGTATATATATATATATATACATATACACGTTGTAACACACATCTCGAAATACAGATATGATTTATGATATAGATATACATATATTGTATATTTTCCCATATACCCAAGGGTAAGGTTACAAGAGACAGAAAAAAGAGATTCTCTGAAGAAGAAGAAGAAGAGGAAGGTCCCCAAGAACAAGGTTCCATCCGATGCGTAGGCGAAGGTAAGGCCCTCAGGTGGGAGGATTTTGAAAGATAGGCAATTCAGACCACGTGTTCGAGGACTGGTTAGTTGGAAGCTTTTCCATAGGAAGTTCTCGGAAGCAGTTCCACAATGCCCATGAGCAAGGATTATTCAAGGTTTAAAGCGCTAAAGGTGTTTGAGAATAAGTTCCGCAAAATCAAGCTGTCAAATGCCCTTGAGAATCTTCACAAAATTCTACAGGCTACAACTTGCTGCGCTGTGAGTTCTTCGTGTCTTGATGTCGACAGGGAATGGAGCTAGAGCGGGCGCAGCGAACGAACACAACATGCACCCTGTTGTATTTAGGCAGGCTCAGCAGATGGGTCTGAAACTGGCAATCAATGGAGCGTTTGACTTGGAGCTCAGTAGCAAAGGAATTCACATAATTCACGTGCTCATCATGATTCATATTGATTCATTGGTTTCTAAGCCACTCAAGCTGTTTATCTCCCATTCTCATGACATTCCCAAGTTCTAAGCCCCTTCTCCAGGACCACTTTTCCATCGACTGGAGGATCAAAACATCAAAACATGCAACGTAAAGAGACCACATCCATGGACCACTTTCAAAAGCCCGGCGACGGAATTCGATGGATTCTGTACTTTGGAATGATCAAGCTATTATCCGACTATATCCAGATTTAGTGGTACAATTCCATAGAATTCTTTTCAAAACACTACAGTTGTGATAGGTGCTGCATTCCACTCCATTCTCAAGGGGTCTTCTTCAAAACTTGAATTTCATGTATGAATCATTCAAGAAGCATATGTTTTGCATTGGCCTTAGTTTGACATTTTGTTGCAGCCATGGCGGTGTTCTCCCGCGAAGTGCCCGGCACAGAGGTTGCGATGGATCACGTCTCGCAGAAACGACAGAAACGACGCACACCTCGCCACAGGATCCTGAAGCTGGTTGGGGCCCATCGCACCGTGCTTGCGATGGACAGGACATGATGAGGGGACATGGTTTGAAGATGTTTGAAGATGTTTGAAGATGTTTGATGTTTGAAGCAAAGGTGAAATATGGTGAAATCTAAACCTCTGGCGACAGTATTGACATGTGAATCATCATGTGACATATATTGGCATTGAGTTCACAGATGATTTTGTTCATCGAATACATGGAGTCATGGCATTTGCCTATCTCAAGAATTGGCCGTTTAAAACCATGACTAGCCACTGCATGGGATTGGTTGTGGGTTCAGGGGGTTCTGGGTTTTGATCCTTTGGGCTAGGAGCCTGTGCTTGCGCTGTTTGATGAAGAATCTGGTGAGCAGGTGCAGAATACGTTTTCTATGATGGCTATTGAGGTGGCAGCACCTTTCGAATTCAGCTGCCGCCGTTGCTGAAGAAACTGTCGCATGCGATGTGGTTTTCAGTGTCTTTTGAAGAGTCTTTGGACTTCCACAAGTGGCTCGGAAGTTCGGGGAACAGTTTTTTTTTCCGCGAAATTGTTGTCAGATCAAAACATCTTACGAGAACTTCCAGAACGCTCGACGCAAGTATCCACAGCGACCTTTTCTTGGGCACAGGCCGCTTTTTGGGGCCACCTTTTGGCCGCCACGGTCGTTTCAGCTTGGTCGTTTCACGACAGTCGTTTGGTGAAGGCCGATCGCTGCAGATGGATCCGCTGGTCCTTATGTTGGGAAGCTCAGAGCGATTGTCGCTATCACCCAGCCATTTCCGTGGTTCCGTCGCCAGGTTTGGAGCACCTTTGAAGAGGTTGGCAAGAGGCACGCAACTCAGGGTACCCTCTGGTAAACTAACAGTTCGCTATTGAAGCCATGGCCAGTCGAAATAGTTGATGACTAGCCAGCTACAAAATGGGTGGATCTTTCCAATATTTTCCATAGTTATGTGACAGTTGACCAGAGATGACCAGAGGGTAACTCTCTCCTGCGCGGCATGGTGGCATGGTGTGTCAGCCCGACTCCGACTATCTCCGACTATCTCCGACTGGTCCGAGGTCTGAGAATTTTGGATCAGGGCTACTGAACTTGGACCTCTGCCGCCCGAAGAAATTTCGACATGACTCGACTCGACTTGGTCCGAGTCAGACATTCAGTGCTGAGGTCCAGCACGCCCAGACCCAGAAATCCGAAACCGCGGCATGTTGGGGTTGGGAGGCCTAGTCAAGACATGTCAAGACTCCGATTGTCTCAGATCTGAAAGTATAAGGAATTTATGGAGTGTGAAGATGTATGAAGCGTCAGGGCTCACATACTGTATTCATCTGTATTCGCTGTGGGCATGAAGTGCACCACCTCTTTGATCCTTTGATCCTCTTTGCACTTCGACATTTTTCGTACCATGACACATGTCTTGCAGAATCATTTCGATATTTCGACGCGTTTCTTTGAGATTTTCAGGATCTATGCCAAGAATCGACCAGAATGGGTGGGTCTCCCCAGTTCGCTTTGTTGCTTTTCTCCCATTTTTTCGCCGCTTTTTCAGCACAGTTCACAGGTGATCGCTGAACAAGGCTGTTTCACCCAGGCGGATCTTGGGAGGTGAGTTCTGGGTGAGTCAAGGTGAGTCAACGAAGATCCAGTTGATGACTAGCCAGCTACAAAATGATCAAAATGGATGGATCTTTCCATAGTTATGTGATGTTCTGTGATGTTATGTGACAGAAAAAAACCAGAGGGTACACTTGATTCAAAATGATTCAAAATGATTAAAGGATATTGAAAGATCTTGACACCTTGGCATGGCACATCCCACCATCCCAAGCGATTCCAACAGCCCCCTTGTGACGCCAGTCCATTGTGACGGTGCCCATGTATGACACCCTGGGAGCAGACAGTCCAGCTGCTCAGTCGAGCTGCTAAAAAAGGGATTGCTTAGGCTGGATCATCTTGATCGGATTCACCAAGTCGGGATTTGAAATTTGAGTTAGATGGCAGTACAAACTCGTGCGCGAAATAAGTGAAATTGCAACGTCGTGAAATTGGTTGCTCCAACCCTTTACAGGTAAATGATACATGTAACAAGAGGTAGAAGTTGGCCATATTACCTCTTTATTTACCCAGTTTCCCCCCTATGTGATTCGCAAGGAAGAGGAAGGCTGTGAACCAATGCAGCCGAAACATTTTGGCAGGTCCACTCTGTGAAAAGACGCAGCTCATTTTCTCAACCTTGCTTCCAAGAACCCCAACTTTTTTTTGTTTGGTGTTTGGTGGCACATGTTCATCATCAAGCCATATCAAGCCTATGATCAAGGCCATAGGGTCAGCAGAAATCCCGCTGCCACCAAGGTGTCGCCTACGTTGTAAAGCAGTGTGGTCTGAAGACAGTCCTTTGTTCGGTGCGAGCTTCAGAATATGAAACAAAATGAAACAAAATGAAACAAAGAAGTGTAGCAGAAGTGTAGCAGAAATGAAGATTTTGGAGAAGACGTTGAAGTAACAGGAACAACTTGAAACAATTCTGCTGAACAGTGGATTTTCCAAAGTGAAGCACTGTAGTGGAGTTATGCTGAGGCCGCCACTTTGAATATGGCCGTGGATTGCAAGGCTTCCTCCCCTTCCCTGGAGTGTCGGGGAGCTCCGGTGACAGAGCAGTCCCCTCAACCTGGAAACCTATGGACACGGTGCAAACCTGTGCAAGCAAACCTAGACAAGTCATGAGCTGAGGAGCAAACGTTGCCGACAGATTTCTGAAGAGAATTATATGGTGAAAGATGATGAAATATGCAATGAAAAGGTGTTAAAAAAGTCTGTAAAGAGCTGAAGTCTTGTTGTGTCGGTCTCAAGTCTCAGCGCATTGGGAGCTGTCGATATGAAGGTCTTATCGTCATGGATCTGACTGAAGACTTGAAGAAGAAGGTGAGCACTCGACCACACCTCAGTGCTGTTGTCCATATTGATAATAATTAAAATATGTCATCATATGTCATCGTATTTTTTGACCGTTCTTTGTTACTTTGTTCAGTTGTGCGTTTTGTGAGGTGTTTTACGTTCTTTGTTGAAAGGTGTTATATCATGTTCTACCGAGATCCTGCGCAGGTGACTGATGCTGGCCTTCAGGCTCTGAGTGTCGAGGAGGTGGACCGTGGATTCGAAAATTGGTTCAATCAACGGACTCTGGATCTCCATTCTTAGCTCATGTCCCCAACCCCAACGTTGCACAACGCCAAAAATGGACGGTTACGTTACAAAAACCAATTGAAAACCGATTGAAAGATTGAAATCAAAAGTCGGATCCCACTGGGATCCCAATGGGAGCTGGATGTAGCTGGATGTAGCTGGAAGCTGGATAGGTGGAGAAGGCCGGATCTGCAAAGCCACGGCAGCACCTGGCGCCCAGTCCACAGGTGGACCATGGTACAAGCGCAATCGCGATGTACATGAAACAGTTTTCTCCAGCAAAATGGGATGTCTTTTAATCTTAGAATATCTTACAATATCTTATAATATCATATAATATCATATAATATCATATGATATCATATGACCCATATACGATATCTAGATCTAGATCACTAGTTTACATTATTTTACGATGATCTGACACGATATTTGCATAGTTTTACCATGTTTTAGTTCATCGCCCCGGGGATCCCCAGGACATCCTCACTTTTTGCTACACCTCTGGCACTACGGGCGACCCAAAGGGAGTGCTGGTCACGTGTGGCAGCCCAGGTGTCTGATTCCATTTAAGATATTTAAGATTATTTAAGTAATTACGTATGATCAGGATTGATTAGGTATGATTAGGTAATTTAGGTGCCAAAACTCGTATTAAAAAAAACAAAAAACACATTGGAAACACATCCGTCAACACGTCGAATTGTCCAATCTTCTGCACTGCACCTGCCACATGAAGCTACTCGTACCAGGCATGAGAATTTGGCCTCAGCCTTTGGAGCCTCTCGTGGAAGGCCTCCTCCATCCTCGTCCTTTTCTTCGGCAAAGTTGGAGATGTTGGAATAAGCCCAGGTGGTATCCCCGGCGAGTTCGTAAAGTTCGTAAAGTTCCTAAGCCGATGAACACCACATGGGAACCTCCAAAAAACCCCAGGAACCCACCCGAGCGACCGCCACGGCCACGCCGCGCAGGAAGCCGTTCACCACAATCACTGGCAACGATGTGTTGCTGTCATACCTACCACTGCCTCACATCTTTGAACGCATGGTGCAGTCAGATTCTCAAGGGAGATGGGAGACCTATGGAGACCTGAGTTGCTAAAAGGATCTAAAAGGGCCACAGTCAGAGCCATGACTTGGAAGCACCAGCATTGTGAAGCTGTGGATTGTGGAGCAGCGTCCCAAAAACAATCCTGGCACATTAGAGCAAGGCTAATCTATGTGCCGCAAGAGGCTTTCTATGCTGCAGTAAAAAACTGCCCAGGTTGCAAGGCTAGCAAGTGAGCAGAAGCCTCCAAGTCAAAGAAGAAATGAATCCACAGAACAGTTACACGAAATATCACGAAATGCTGTTTGCACCATGGACTTCCACAAACTCGCGAGTCCCGTTTAGAGGTCTACAAGTTTGTATGTTGAGCTAACGAAGGTGTGCTTGGCTGGTTGGGACATCTTGGGACTGAGGTTTGGTTCCGTGTTTGGCGGAGCTGCAATTGGCTTCTACCAGGGTGACACATTGAAGATTGTGGACGACTTGCAGGCAACCAAACATACCGGACATACAACCAAAGATGCCAAATGTATCCAAATGTATCCAAATGTATCCAAATGTATCCAAATGTATCCAAATGTATCCAAATGTACCAATCCCATCCAATCCCATGTCTACGTCCCAAGATGTTTTCAAAGAGATATCTATCCTGTCCTGAGAGCCTCGGAGCCTCTTGATTCATGGTGTTTCAGGCCCTGCGACCAACGATTTTTCCTTCAGTGCCTCGACTTTTGACTCGGGTCCACGACAGGTGCCACAAACATGGCAGTCCCAGGGCTGTTCTGTGCAAGTGCCATGAAGATCCATGAAGTGTTTCAAAATGCTCCAAGATGCTTCAAGATGCTTCAAGCTCTCAAGGTATGAACTGCGCTTGAACTCGCTGAACTTGTGCAACACTCCAAACCGATACAAGTCGAAAGTCTGCCTTTAGCCTTCGATGAATTTGTATGAATGTGTGACGTTTGCGTTTGGCTCGAAAGTTGTACAAAGTTAGGACAGTCCGGTGTGACAAGCCTCGAAGTCATTCGAAGTCATTCGAAGCCTCAACTCTCCTGCACCGGTAGAGGGCTTGGACCCGTAATCCGGGGGCCGGTGGCAAGTTTCTGCGAATTCACAGATTTCACACGGATTTCACAGTACGATGTGACGTAGAATGTGATATACAATGTGCATACGATTCAATGTACGATCATAGCTTGTTGATGTGTGTTGTAAATGGTTGTAATGAACCTTTAAATACCTTTAATATTGTTTAATATTGTTTAATATTGTTTAAAGAACGTCTAATGAACTCCTTGAAGGGTCACTGCCTCGGCTTTGTCTAAGGGAGCCCATGGCTCAGTCGAAACCGGCAACGCTTCCCAGCAGTGAAGACTTTGCCGAGATGTGCCGCTCACATCGTCCACAGAAGAGGTCCAAAGGCGATTTTTTTTTCAGCGGTTGGTTCACCAAGTTGTCATAGTTCAAGCATGTTCCTGGGCCAACTTGTTACAGTTCAGGATTTCTATGGATTTCTTCTTGCTATTGCTGTCATTGATCTGTCATTGATCTGTCATTTAATTGTCACTGTCATCGTGTTGTTGTTTTTGCATGTTTTTGCTGCTTTGTTGCTGGTCGCTCTTTTGGGAGTTCCTAACGGAAGCCATAATATACTGTAGTTGTTTCATGTTGCTTCAGCAAAGCACATTAATATTAGGATATATTAGGATACATATTATGGCATTGCTGTAGCTTTAAGAATTGAAGGAGAAGCCTCGGTTTCAACATGTTTCAACGAGATGAAATTTTGCTTCTGGACATATCTGGACATATCACATGGCTTGAATCGAAAGATGGCTTGCTTCACACTTCTCGGGATGGTGGCTGCACCACGCAGGCGATAGGAAGAAAGGCCTGCTGGCAGCCCTGAACATCGATACTCCACTCCCACGCCCTGATCCGACGTCGTCACTCGCAGCGATGATTGCATGGGAACATCGTGGAACAGCTTACCACCTGGCAATCTACACCATTTATTCGCCATTTTATATATTCTGATCCACCTGATCCTGTCAAACCAACAATCGAAATCCTCCAATTTGGGATTTGAAGTTGATCGAAACATGTCCGCAAAGTTTCAAGGGAATCATGATCAGTCTGATCAGTCTGATCAGCCACATAGCAAGGTCGAACTCATCGTATTCTAGGCAGACCACTTCAAATGCAAGCCACTTGGTCAATTCTGCTTGAAAAGTTGCTGTATACATACTCCAGATCTTTTATATCTGTACTGTATAAGTCTATATGTAATATAATTAATACATAT
The DNA here is from genome assembly GCA_947184155.2 of Cladocopium goreaui. Taxonomy (NCBI): domain Eukaryota; class Dinophyceae; order Suessiales; family Symbiodiniaceae; genus Cladocopium; species Cladocopium goreaui. The sequence goes on from CAMXCT020003802.1 coordinate 151,681, forward strand.
ATATATATACATATATACAGATATACAACTATAACAATTATACATACAAGCGCTAGCGTTAAGTCGTATCAGCTCGTAAAAGTCGTATCGGGAGGCCGTGCGCCTGGAAAAAGTTCAATTTTGGCATCACCACAACTTTTAGTAATTGAACGATTTCTTCGTTTTGGGGCCGTGCGCCTGGAAAAAGTTCATTTTTTTTTATTGCGTTGATTTTTTGAAAATATATTTGATCATTCTTTCAACGGGGCAAACGCTGGTTGCTGCTTGCCTGCTGCTTGCCTGCTGCTTGCCCGCTGCTTGCCTGCTGCTTGCCTGCTGCTTCCCTGCTGCTTGCCTGCTACTTGCTGCTGCTTGCTGCTGCTTACCTGTTGCTGCTTACCTGTTGCTGCTCACCTGCTGCTTGCCTGCCGCTTGCTGCTCCATGCTGCTGCTTGCTGCTACTTGTTCCTGCTTACCTGCTGCTGCTCACCTGCTGCTCACCTGCTGCTCACCTGCCGCTCACCTACTGCTTGCCTGTTGTTGCTGCTCCTTGCTGCTCCTTGCTGCTCCTTGCTGCTGCTTGCTGCTGCTGCTTGCTGCTGCTGCTGCTGCTGCTGCTGCTTGCTGCTGCTTGCTGCTGCTGCTTGCTGCTGCTTGCTGCTGCTTGCTGCTGCTTGCTGCTGCTTGCTGCTTGCTGCTTGCTGCTTGCTGCTTGCTGCTCTTGCTTGCTTGCTTGCTTGCTTGCTTGCTTGCTTGCTTGCTTGCTTGCTTGCTTGCTTGCTTGCTTGCTTGCTTGCTTGCTTGCTTGCTTGCGTGGACGGAGCACCAACAAAACCTGCCACGCTTTCCGCCCGCAATGGAATGAAGGTTTTTCCAATTCGTAATTCCTGGGTGAATAGGACAACAAACTTCTTGAGAGCTGTCCACGACATTGATGCACATCGCGCCAGCCATAGATTTGGTTGCGGAAAACAAGGGACCCCCATATCCTTATATCATCCTAGATCATAGCCCTGCCAATAGGATTTGCTACAGCTAATCCATTTGCATTGCAAGAAATTTGAGGCTGTACCAATAGGGGTTTGATTTGGTCACGCGACGCAGGACATCAATATAATATATTCAAATCCAATAGGATTAGCTGCCGAAAATTTGTTTGTACCAACTTGCGCCCTTCAAAATCATCGCTGTGCGCAATGCTTCGGCTACTTTTAACTACATCTCCAATTATAGATGAAACAGGCTGTGCCATGGTGATTCTTCTTCCCTGATGTGACTTTCCACTACCTGATGTGACTTCTCCGTATCGCCGCCGTGCCATGGGGATGATGTGACTTTTCCCGCCTGATGTGACTTAAGTACGGCGCTTGTATATATATATATATACATACATACATACATACATACATACATACATACATATATATATATATACATATATAATCTGTTCTATTATCAAAATACTGTTTGGGCGGACTGTCTTTAGACATCTGGGGTACATAGTCTGGCTTGTTATTTCTACCCGAATGGCCAGGGGTAGGTCAGGAACGGAGAGGGATGCAGGCGACGCAGGCAGAACATGTAGCAAGACGGGAGCAAACGGTTTTTTTTGGAGACAAATTTTAAAAGGTTGAAAAAGCGGTGTTTGGTGCCTGGTAGTTGGATGTCACACTGAGGTTGATTTCGGGTGGCAGAAAGCTTGGTAACTATTGTTGGCAATGGTGTTTCTGGTTTTTTGTTTTCTGGTTCATGTGGTAAATTTTGTGTCTGTGTGCGTTTGTTAAATTGCGTTTTTTCCCTGTCAGTTTGAGGTCGGGTTTGGCCCATAGGAAGTGGCAGGTAGGAGTTTGGAGTTTGGGTTTGCTAGGTTGGTTTCTTTGGCGCGATGTGACATATGGCTTTTGTATGTTGTACAAGGCAGAAAGGTTCAAGATGGTCAGGTTCATGTGACAGGTGTGAAAACATACGATCAAATGTCTTTGGTTGAACTTGCGTGAGCTATTTTGGGTTTTTATGCCAGTGACGGGAATCAGAAGATGAATGAAATGATAGTTGGTAGAGGCTAACAATGTGTCAAAACGTACGCCATGTATGTTTTAGTAATAGGTGTTCATTCTGTGGAGCAGAGGTGTTGAGGGTATATTCATCTGGAAAAATGCGGAAATTACAGCGTTTCTTTGTTTCTTGGTGCCCCTTCGGGTTTTCTGCGTTTGAACAAGTCGTGGCAAGCACTGCTTTTGGGGAGGCAGCAATGCGAAGAAGGTGGTATGTCTTGAGAAGATAACAGAAAGGCGCGACAATTGACGCTTTGCATGATAGCTTTAAAATATTAATTATATATATATATACCTGGAGTCTCCACTACCCTTTGTCTTTGGGGTCGTTTGCAAAACACCTCTTTTTTGGGTACGTTTGATACTTTTTGGGGGCGTTTCATGCAAAAAAAACCTTTTATCTTCCAAGCAGGTGCTGGCTATATACACTAAGCATTACTAAGCTAAATCATGTGAGCGTTTTGTGCTTGTCCTGTCTGATATTGGATCAGGCACCCTCACACATCATTCAGACCCAGGCACATAACTAAAACTTCATGGCTGAACAGCTTTGGATCCACAATTCGTGTCGAAATATAAAACCTTCGCCTGCTTTTTATAATGAGCTGCGGGGGCAAACATTTGCACATTGCGACACTTATGTGAAAATATACATGGGATTTGAGCACATCCACTCGCCTTGATCTTGTGGTGCCAGCTGCTGAAACAGCTTTGACGGATGGACGGACGGACATGAAAAAAAGGTGCGTGTTTTTGAAAAAAGCTGTTCCGGTTCGGACGGGTCCAAGCTGGACGGATATTTCCGTACTTTCGGACGCCGTCCGGACGGCCCTCAGCAAAAAAAGGTACGTTTGAAGAACAAAAGGCCTTTGCATGTTTTCGTTGTATGGGCAAATCTTCCAAGGACAAGCTGTCACCAAAATTGAGCAATGCACCCGCATGTCCGCAACTGAGTGTTAGACCTACCCTCATGCGTGCAATAATGAAAGAGCAAAGCGCGTCCAAAACCCAAAGCAAGGAAGATCGAAACCATGGCATCAAACACGTAAACGAGAACCAATACTTTGGAAATCTTTGCTCCTGCACCTTCAAGCAGCCAAAACAAAAATGGCACCTGCAACAATGAGTTGCAAGTTGGCAATGTGGCACGTTTATTTGATTTCCACAGTTTCAGCTGCACCTCCATGAGTGAACATCATTAACATGCAAAAAACAGTACTTGATTTCAAAAAAGGTACTTTTGGAGAAAAAAAATGCAATTTTGCTTGAAAGGCACCAGAAATTCACGGTCATTGGAGAATCAAGGTATATATAATATACCTACATATACGTACAGACAGACTTTTTTGTGCGGGGCACGAAAAACCATTCCAGAGATCATTCCTTGGCAGCATGACGTCGTAGGACGTCATGATAAAATATGATAAAATTCAACGGTGATGAGATCAGGCCTGGTTTTGGTGCCGCCGAGGTGTTGTGCAAGGTGAAGCTCATTTCGAGCGCTTGCCAAGTCCCGATTGGTGTGAGTGTTGAGCCATATTGAGCCGTGGAGCATTTGGCAGCAGCATGTGTTGAGGGCGATCCGGATCTCAGATCCGGTTTTGAAGTCAATGTGACGCCCCGACGTGGTGAAACTTTGAACAATCGCGGTACATCGCGATACTGGGAGATCGGATGTCAGGTCATCAGACTCTCGGGCGCGATCTGATCTGCCCCCATGTGGTAGGTCGAAAGCTAAGCTGGTGATGACATGCCATTTGGGATTTTTCATTGTGAAACATTTTTTTCTGGTGAAACAACGTGAAACAACGCGAAACAACGTGAAACAACGTATTTAATTTGGTCATTTGGTCCCTCCTCTTCAGCCTTTTGTGAATTTTAGTCCCATCCCCTATTCACATTCAACACCCCCACTCTTTGTTCACAATTTAGGTTCATCCTCATCGGTGTTTAATGTGAACCGGGGAAGGGATTAGTTCTAGCCATCACATCTCCAGCGGCACAGGGCTGTCCGGCTGTCCGTCGTTGCTGCATGACAAGCCGCGGGACTGGCTCCCCAGTTCGCATGCGAAGAATGCGCTGAGGGAATGCCCTGCGTGTTTCCTGCAAAGGCCCCGGAGGTCGCAAGAACTCAATGTCCAATGACCCTGGACCCTTTCGACACAGCGCCTTGAGCGCTATCATTTTGAAAATTTATGTTTATCACTGTTTAGCAATTACCCTGCTGTATATATACCCAGTAATCCTTTAAGAAACTTCAATACCACTTCTTAAAGCTGAGATGTGCTGCATTGTTTGAGATGGCCAGGTCAATTGGTAGCGGCGAGGACCGCGCTGAGAATTTGCGGCAAGAGTCTCGTTCAGAGAACTGGCGCTTTTCTTTCAAGATGCCATTTGACCATTGCCAAAATCCGGTTCAGCTGGCTATATTGACACTTACCGTCATATAATGTCATTTACCTGCCCTACGACCCTATAGTCTCAACATGTCACGGTCAAGAACTGGTTTATGCCCTTATAATTTGTTATATTTTTTATTCTTCTTGTCCTCGTGTTGATTTGGGACAAAGTCCATGTCGAATACCTATCACTTTCCACCTTTGTGTAGGCTGCCCCGAAAAGCTGGGCCGGTTTGTTTTTGCACATGGTCGGATGCGAACAAAATCAGCTTGCGGATGCCGATGTCATCCAGTGCAAATTGACTTCACAAATGAGATCACTGCCAGCACATTTTGATCATTTTATAGCGCGAAAAAACAACAATATGATCAGTTCTGCCAAGGCTATTCTCCCGGAGTGAATAGTTCTTATGGATTCTTTTCATGTAAAAAGCACTGCAAACAAGACAAAGAATTTCGGTGATGTCAGTGGCCTACACAGGAAGATCGGAATATGTGATTGGTTTCATGTGTCTCATGGATTGATTTAATCCAAATTGTCAGCTTGAAAGACCTTTATAACCAAGTCTTGGATTGTTTCGTCCTAGCTGTATGACTGCCTGACGGTTCTGAACTCCGTCCCAAGCTTTCTATGAACTCAGTTAAAAGTCAATTTGGCGAACAGCCGAGACTCTCGGCACTTGAAACCGGCAACAAAGCCAGTAGATTCAGTAGATGTTGAAATTTGACTGAGGAACTGATGATAACTGATGTGTATAGCATTGTATAGTTCCAGCGCCCCTTTCTGGGACGTATGGCATTCGCCACATCCATAAGATGTGCACCTAGAATTGTTGGTTCCGCCGATGCCGGACCATCAATCCTGGCATGTTGTTTTTTTGATCCGGCCTGCCATACATCCGTTTGGCACCAACGATCTCCAGAAAAATGGGACACGAGCAGTGTCACTGATGTCACTGATGTCACTGATGTCACTGTCACATCTGTCACGAGCAGCGTGGATCTTCAGATCTCGACATGTCGGGATGTCGGGATGCGCACGGCAGGTTGTTGGCCGGTGTCCGGGAGGCTGGTGGTTTGAAGAAGGCCGGTGAAGCGGCTGAGCGCTGTGGACGGGATGAATGGTTCCAATATGTTCCAATAGGTGAAATAGGTTCCAATGTTTTTGTTGCACTGGGTCCTTTGTGATAGCTCTTAGATGCTGTATTTGGTGCATATGACTTATGACTTGCATGTCCAAGGGCACCTTTCGGTCCATTCTGGAAAGTCGTCAGCAGACTCCTTGAGCAGACTCCGGCTTTGTGTTTCGTCGTGACTTCGTCGTATGTTGTGACTCTTGATGTATTTGGATGTATTTTGTATCATCTTTTCCCAACTTTCCAACTCTTCCACCATGGGTTGCAACCAAGCATGTGAAGATGATTGGCTTGGTGGATCATGGTGGATCTGAAGGTTAGATTTTAGAAGATCTCCATTTTTGGATGTCCTGTTTCGCTTGCAAACCCAATCTCATCGCTCGCAGCTTCAAAATTCTGATCAGATCTCCAAAGGTGATTTGGCTCAAGTGAAGCCGTCTTGTGAGTCTTGTGTCATTATTATTCATTATTGCTATGCTGTTCGACGAATGAATTAAAGCACCGGATAACCCCACATGTCAACTTCTTCCAACAAGCAGCAAAAGAAAGGTAAAGATGGCATGGGGAAAGCAGGAAAGAGAAAAGAGATGGTGAAGGATTGGTGTGGAGTAAGTTGTGTGTGGGAGAGTAAGTGTGAGTAAGTTGTGTATGGACAAGTTGTGTTGTATGTATGTATGTAATGTACTGTACTGTACTGTACTGTACTGTAAGTAATGTAATGTAATGTAATGTAATGTAATGTAATGTATGTATGTATGCGTGCATGGATGGATGGATGGATGTATGTATGTATATATATATATATGTATGTATGTATGTAGGTATATATGTATGTATGTATCTATGTATGTATCTATGTATGTATGTATGCATGCATGCATGCATGCATGTATGGTAGGTCCGCAAGCACGCTTATTTTTTCCACGAGCGGAGCGGTGGCATGGGCGTGATGAAGACGGAATGGGGTGGCCGCCAAGTACCACGCCTGCCACGTGAAACCAAGGTGGCTGTCGCAAAGTGCCACGCCTGCCACGCCATACGTGCCACGCCTGCCACGCCTGCCACGTGAAACCAAGGTGGATGTCGCAAAGTGCCACGCCTGCCACGCCAACAGCCGCGGCGGCCACCCGGCCACTCCGGCCGAAGCGCGCCACCGGAGCCAGCCCAATGCCATACGTGCCACGCCTGCCACACAAAGTGAAGGTCGATGTCACCAAGTGCCACGCCTGCCATGTGAAACGAAGGTGGACGTCTCAAAGTGCCACGCCTGCCACGCCATACGTGCCACGCCTGCCACGCCTGCCACACAAAGTGAAGAGGTCGATGTCACCAAGTACCACGCCTGCCACGTGAAACCAAGGTGAATGTCGCAAAGTGCCACGCCTGCCACGCCAACAGCCGCGGCGGCCACCCCGGCCACTCCGGCCCAAGCGCGCCACCGGAGCCAGCCCAATAGCCCAATGCCATACGTGCCACGGTTGTGGACAAGTTGTGTGTGGACAAGTTGTGTGGACAAGTTGTGTTACGTGCGACGCCTGCCAAGGTGGATGTCGCAAAGTGCCACGCCTGCCACGCCAGCAGCCGCGGCGCACGCCAACAGCCGCGGCGGCCACCCCAGCCACTCCGGCCCAAGCGCACCACCGGAGCCAGCCCAATGCCATACGTGCCACGCCTGCCACGCTTGCCACACAAAGTGAAGGTCGATGTCACCAAGTACCACGCCTGCCACGTGAAACCAAGGTGGATGTCGCAAAGTGCCACGCCTGCCACGCCAACAGCCGCGGCCCCGGCCACTCGGGCCCAAGCGCGCCACCGGAGCCAGCCCAATGCCATACGTGCCACGCCTGCCACACAAAGTGAAGGTCGATGTCACCAAGTACCACGCCTGCGACGTGAAACCAAGGTGGCTGTCGCAAAGTGCCACGCCTGCCACGCCAACAGCCGCGGCGGCCACCCCGGCCACTCCGGCCCAAGCGCGCCACCGGAGCCAACCCAATGCCATACGTGCCACGCCTGCCACACAAAGTGAAGGTCGATGTCACCAAGTACCACGCCTGCCACATGAAACCAAGGTGGATGACAAGTTGTGTGATGACAAGTCGTGTGGACAAGTAGCAGTGGGAGTAGAACAAGTTGACGACAAGGTGTGTGAGTAGAGTTGTGTGTGAGCAAGTTGTATGATGACAAGTTGTGTGATGACAAGTTGTGTGAGTAGAGTTGTGTGTGTGAGTTGAATTGTGTGTGAGCAAGTTGTGTGATGACAAGTTGAGGACAAGGTGTGTGAGTAGAGTTGTGTGTGATGTGGATGATGTGGAGGAGGAGGGCGGCGGGAGGAGGAGGAGGGCAGGAGAAGGCGGGAGTGCAGAACCAAAAACAAGAACCCCACACAAAGATGTGGGGAAAAAGTACGATGCACACAACTATTGCTCGACAGTTGGCCAATTTAAAACAAGAATTCTTTGGTTTTCTTTCACCTAGTGCATTCTGCAACATTTGAAACATTTGTCCCGCCATGTCCAGATCTTTCGTGTGTGCTGATCCTGGAGTTCTTGTAGCAATCTTGCTCTCTAAGCTGCAAGTTGCTCTGAAGAGCTAGGAACACTTGGAACACTTGGAACACAGTGCGCAACATCTGCGTGTGTTTGTCACTGACGTTCGGACCATAGTCACTGCTGGACCGGTGAGAAATTGCAGGGGGTAGAAGCGCCAAACCTGCAGTGCCACGATGCCAGGCCCATTCCGCGATGCGTTTGATGTCCGCATTTGAAGCGCCAAAAAACCTCTCGTCCATTGAAGTTCTGCTGTCTTTGTCAGATTTGTCAGCGAGTGCGCAACTTCCCGTTCCAACTTGTTCCATGAAGCTGGTCAAGGGTGGTAGATCAACGGATCTATGAATGGTCAAATTGGAACAAGACAAATGAAGTCCAAGACAAGTGATTCCTGACCAGATCTGTGAAGTGTGCTGAGACTCATCCCTGAGGAATTGTCAGTGTGCTGAATGCGATGGTGCTGTTTGCAATAAGCAGAAATGTGTGGCATCGGTGCAGAGAATGAAGAACTGAATCAAATTTGGTTTGTTTCATTTGCTTTCTTTCATGTGCAAAGTGTTGTTCCATCGAACTTATCACCATCACCAAAATTAGAGGAACCATTTCAAGCCTATCATTTAGTGCACATTTTCTGTCATGGTGTGAATTATGTCCTTGTCGATCCAACAGCATGCAGGCCTTGTTCTGAAGGTCAGATTCCGTAGGCCATTTGCAAATTGGCTTCAACCTTGCTCAGAGGGATTGTCGCCAAGGGTTTGTTAGAACGCCATGAGCCTTCCATGCAAGTCTATTGATGACGACAAGCCTTTGACAGCAGACTGCTGACTGCAGAGCACGAGGAAAAACCAAAGAAATTGGGGTCTTCAAGATTCCTTCATCAATCCAGTCCGTTTGCGATCAAGAAACGGCTGTTGAAGATGTTTGGTTTGACCACATAATTCCAGCAATTTTCTATTTCGCACCTCTGTGCCAATTGGGAACAGACTGGAGTGCCAACAGTGCTAACAACGCCAAGACCAGAGGCCTTGGTAGCAAAGGCTGTCGTGAAGCACTCGAAGCACTCACCCAATTGTGCCCTGTGTGCGAATCTTCCTTGCTATACGCCACGCAGTTTCGGCCTTTCGGTTTCGGCTTTTCCAAATCGGCACAAATGCAGAAGAGTCTTTTGAGATGGTTTGGGTCACTTTCGGTAGCATTTTTAGCCACAATCATTGCGAACTCCATCGCTTGAAGATTCCCCGAGATGCTTCGACAGTGCCTTGAACAGTGCAAACATCCCTCTGAAGCACAAAACGTGGCCTGAACACCAAAGAACGATTGTTATCTAGATTTGTCTGAAAAACGGGTACCCCAAAATTCCATGGTTTATCATCATTTTTTCCATTAAATGGCCATTTAATGGGTATCCAGCACCATTTTCAGACACACCCATCTCTCATTTTCTGCCTTTGTACGCTGTGTAGCGCAAATTCCTGCCATTTCATGCAGACCAATGCAGTAGAAATGAATGGGGGCTGTGCATGCAGAATTTGATCCTGGGCACAATGGAAAGGATGGAAACTGCGACCATCCGGCGGTCCTGGACCGCTCCCCATTCACTTAGTCACAGTCCGCATCAGTCCAAGACCCAGATGAAGATAGGCAAAAAACGAGTTCAAAGAAGTTTTTCAGTTTAACGATGTTTCGATTCAAAAGAAATAGACTAAATAGACTAAATAGAGCCACAAAAGTCCTTCCGGGTCTTCACCGGACCTGAAGTGTAAGAACCCACAAGATCCGCAACTCTCAGCCAGGTTGGTGCAAAAACCTGGTGCTTTTGGCTTTCTCATGTTTGGACGGACCAAAGCTCCAACCGTCTGTGACAGCGTGACAGGTGTGACAGGTGTGACTGTGGAAAGATGCATTCCATTCCGCATGGCCTTTCTAGATACACCGGTGAATGGTTGAATGCTTTCATTGTGAGCTGCAGTGTCGAGGTTGTGACCAAAGCTTGTGACCGAGAAGTGGAAATCTTGGAAAGCTGCTTGGCTTCGATCACGTCACCTTTTTCCCAAGTGACGCAGTGCGTGACCATAGTTTAAAACCAACATCCAAACAAAAACATTTGGGACACCAAGACTTGGCGTTGAAAGCCTATGCGATCCATCGCATTCTGCTGACACAAAAAAACAAGTTTGGGTGTGGCATGCTGGGAAAGAGTACGTTGAAACAGCCCTATGACTTTGTCCTCAATGCATTCTCCCATGTTGTTTACTGCCAGTAAGAATTTTTATACGCACTGCACTTCCATAAGCAGTGAGGTGAAGAATTGAGGAGCTGAGGCAGCTCAAGGAAGACTAGCCACCAGAGTAGGACACCTGAAACTATAACTTCTACTGAGCCAATGATCAGAGCAAATCCATCGGATACCACTTCTGGTGGGGACAGTCCAGAAGCGCAAAAATGTCCAAAACAAGGAAAGTCAAAGTCAGAAGGGGGAATCACTTTGGAATAGCTATGCGTTGCAGCCAATCAAAATCATCAACGGGCAGTGGACGCAGCCAAGGACAGCAGGATTGCATTGCATCTCGCTGAGCTAAAGTAAGTCAATGTAGATCTTGCCATGAAGCGAGCACCTGGTGTATTTTATCGTGTTGATCCTGGTCGACTTTGGATACTGTCCTTAAAGGAGTGGACCAAGAAGTGCTTTGTAATTTTTGTGCGTCAACAAAAACGCTCCAGAGAGCTGGTGCTGAAGCGAAACTTCACACGGCGCTGGCCATGCTTTTGCGGCACGTTCTTAGCTGCCCGAAGGTAACGGAAGGTAAGGGAGCGTGAGCTCGATGAGAAGGTGACGAAGGTGACGGGTGACCATGTTGTGAAGGCTTCCGTGAAGGCTTTCGTGAGGTGGTCGAGTGACAGGCCGAGTGATGTGCCGCCCTCGTTCCTGCCGTCTCTAGTCTGCCCCGTTCCACCCTTTCCACTCTGCTTCTTTTGCTCCGGTCACTTCCCCACGGGACAAAGTGCAGCGGGAGGTGGGAGCAGTGAACGGCTGGGACTCGGCCACTTCCACAATGACTAGGACATAGTTGACTGAGTTGAGACCACATTCAGACTAGTTCCAGATGCTTCCGACTGATCATCTTCCCAAGCCGAAGTTGAGACCACATTTGCTATGCCCATCGCTCAGGCTCTGCCATTTTCCGAGCGTTGGCAACACTTGTTATGAGAATATCTTACAGCCCGAAATCTTTCACTTGCTGGGCTAACCGGCTTTGCTATGTTCGCAAGTCAGGATCTTCCGCTTTGACATGTGGTGTGAGCGCCGTGCAGAAAGGGTGTGCTTTGAGTCCGGTGACCTTTGAAGGTATGTGTATCAAACAGGGCCAAAGAACTCAAAAGCATTTGGTCAAAAGGCAATGGGCGACTAGTCACCGGTTTCGGCACAAGTTTCAAGATGGGCTTTGTTCTGCTGTTATGCAACATCCAAAATGTGTGTTGAGATCTTGTTCTCGATCTCCTATGACGAGGTCCTGTGTTTGTTCACAAGCATAGCCGGCATATCCAGCATAGCCAAGTATAGACAGTATAGCCTTGAATGAATGCGACAGTTGTTCGCAGCTGCGGTTGGAAAATTCACGAGCGTTGACAGCTAGTGCTGCGTGGAGAGAGTTGGGGAGTCAGAACCGTCAGAATTTTCTCAGTCTGAGTTCAACGAGTTCAACGCTGTCAGCACTCAGCAGCTGTTTCTGCGCTACTGTGCAGCGACACCGTGAAGCTGAAACCGCTGAAACCCTAAGCTCACACCATTCCATGACGGCCCACGCCTTGAACTCCAGGCACTGCCGAAGAGCTGTGCACAGCAAAATCACAACGCGAAATGGACCGCCGAAATGGAGGATATTGAAGCTTTCGAAGTGTTCGAAGTTGGTTTCTCGTTTGGTACTGGATTTTGCTAGACTTGTCAGACATGCTAAAGCAGTCTGTGGCAGTTTCTGAAAGCCTGCAACCTTAAAGTACAGTCCGTTGTTAACCGGGGGTTGTTTTGTAGAGCTGCTGGGAATGGCCCGCGAGTCACAATGTGCTGTATGGATCCACGTGTTTGATGCCCAAGCATTTCCATTTGAAGGAAGATGATTATCAAGTTGACCACCCGATTTTCAGACAGGCTCACATGAAATCATGTTAGGTCACAGAGCTGTTGCATTCAGATCTTTTCGGCCGAAAACAGCTTATCACGACTGACTGCGTAGTTCTCAGATGGAAGCACACCAACAGCACAAGTCTTACGGAACCAGGCTAAAAGCTAATGGGCTGTAAGGCGCTGTTGGAGTTTCCAGGGCTCAGAAGTCAAGGCCCGGAAGCCAATGCCACCGGAAGCCCAGAAGCTTTCCCGTGTGGACCCATGTTTTGAATCAAGTGGTCGTGCATGTTTGACCTTCAGAGAGCCGAGTTCGAGGTTGGCCGAAACTGCTCTGTCTTTCGCCTGAAAACATTGTAGACCACCAAAGTATTAATGTACTAACTGACCACGCCAGGTTTGCAAACGACATGAAAATTTGCTCTCTCACAAGCAACAATCTGAAACAAAATTTTAGATCATTGGGTAAGATCACCTGAATTGCCACCCTGCTCAAGCGTGTACAACTCACAATGCGTGTAATTGTGATCACGACCTCGGATTTCATCAAATCCATGCATTTCCTGTAGTTGTCCCTGACAATTGTGTGAGTTTGGTGTTAGGGTGTCGTGAGACAATCCCCTTGCCCGTGTCAATCGTTGTTTCGCTGCCCGGCACCAATGGGAACACATGGGCACACATATTTGAAATTTCGCATGAATCACATCTTTCCGAGCAAAGCTGCCACATGCTGCCACCATAGGCAACAAGAAACAGGGAACTTCAGAACATTCCTTCTGACGAAAAACCTAAGCCCAGCACGGTCCTTTCTAGCCAAGCATTACAGAGAAAAGGTGGGCTTCGTAGCTGATTCCTTTTGTTCCGACACAACAATCTTAGGTGCCTTTCAGATTTTGAACCAGGCTAAAAGCTAATGGGCTGTAAGGCGCTGTTGGAGTTTCCAGGGCTCAGAAGTCAAGGCCCGGAAGCCAATGCCACCGGAAGCCCAGAAGCTTTCCCGTGTGGACCCATGTTTTGAATCAAGTGGTCGTGCATGTTTGACCTTCAGAGAGCCGAGTTCGAGGTTGGCCGAAACTGCTCTGTCTTTCGCCTGAAAACATTGTAGACCACCAAAGTATTAATGTACTAACTGACCACGCCAGGTTTGCAAACGACATGAAAATTTGCTCTCTCACAAGCAACAATCTGACACAAAATTTTAGATCATTGGGTAAGAGCACCTGAATTGCCACCCTGCTCAAGCGTGTACAACTCACAATGCGTGTAATTGTGAACACGTGAGATCTTACCTGATGCTCTTGTGAAACTTAGCTTGGCATACAGTATGACACCCCAGCCGCCGGTGTTAATCTCAGCCCCTTAGCCATTCAACTCGGACAGCTTGCAGCCGCAGGCCCAGCCAGTGCTGGCCCTTTTTGCGACCCCTGAAATCCTTGAAACCAAACTATCCAAACTTCACTCTCTGAGTGAAGCTCACCTTGGACTGGCCGCAAGCCGTAACAGCATTGATCAATTCGGTGATGTTCGCAAATAAGACTGCCCATGTCAGCGGAAAATTGGGTAGCATGTGAGATACAGTTCACTATGCACCTCTCCAGAAATGCCAAAAGCCAGATGTTTGCGACATTGTTTATGAATGTTTGAGAAAGCACCCGACAGTGCATGTCCATACAGTCCATACAGTTCATACATTACTAGTGCATGTGACACCTGCATGAGTACAGTGCCTGCACTCCTTTGTTACCATGAAAACTTTGGCTCTCCCAGATGATGAGCTGGGCATGAAAGGGCGCGTTGTTTCATAACATGCCTGAGGATGTTCAAGATCCAGAGCGTGCGAAAGTGCAGACTGAACCTGAATTTCTCATTCTTCTCATTTTATTGCAGAAAAGCCTTGCCTCTTACCGCTAACGCACCATCCCCCAAACAAATTTCATGGCTTCTCTGCCAGAAGCTCTTGAGTTTGTGTTTTGTATTCTTGGTCCCCCACTCACACGTCCCACTGTTCTTTTTCACAGGAGAATATTCCTGCAGAGAAGAAACTTGGTTTCCCTTGCAGAGCCTGCAACCTGTTGTCACGAGATAGGCGCGCAACTTGATAAGGCGCTCTATCGGAAAGGTTCATGGCTGGCTGTGAGGTAAATGGCGGAGTGTGTAAAGCGGGTCAGGGAACCCACTTGCCCGTCTCGCCAACCCAATCCACGCAGCGCTCACTAACACACTGGAGCAATTTACTTGGCCGCAGTTCTGAGTCGTTTCAAAATTTCTCAGATGCGCCATGCATTCGCACTTTTCCCAACAGAGCCTCGCAAAGTACAGGCACTTGACACAGTAATCCCTTTAATCAAGAAAGAGTTCCGTAACATACTACAGAGTGTTTCAAGACAACCGTCCAGAAATCTTCACAGGCCCAAACAACTTCCAGAGGTGTACTAAGATTTGGGGCAAGGTTGTTGAGCCCGAAGATTTTCGATCAAATCAGTCTCCCCACTTCGTCCTGCCTGTCATCTATACCCTAATCCATTTTCGCAAACGGGCGAACGGTGCATTCTTGGGCTTCAAGGTGGGCCACAGAGCAGCTAGCACCAAAATGCACCGGATTGGCTTGGTCAGACATGTCACACGCAGAAGAACTCTTTAAATTCCCTTGCATGGTTTCATCATAGGATTCGGAGAAGCTGAGAAATCGTCGTTTTCTCCTTCTCGGGATTCCAAGCTTAAGGCCGGAGATGCGTTGTGGACATCATATCTTTGCCCCGCTCTCTTCTCGCCTTAGCTTTAAAGATCCCTTTAGATTTTGCCTCCCGTCACCCACAAATCCACGCGGTGCTGCAAATCGTTGAGGCGGGTACTTGATCTTTCCGTGCCTCCACAATTTCTCCCACTTGACACGGCTGGTATCAAGGTCAAAGCGCACCTGGGACTTGCTTGTGTCACCAGATGCAAATGCACAGCCAATGCCTGGATGAAGCACTTGTAGTTTAGGTCTTGAAAACGCGCGAGAACTTGCTTGGTCAGACATTTCACGCGAATAAGGATTCTTTAAATTCCCTTGCTTGGTTTCATAGGACTCAGAGAATCCATCTTCTCGGGATTCCAAGCTTTTAAAACCGGACACGCGTTGCGCACATAATATCGTTGCCCCGCTCTTTATTCACCGTAGCTTCAAAGATCCCTTTAGGTTTTGCCTCCCGTCACCCACAAATCCACTCGGTGCTGCAAATCGTTGAGGCGGGCACTTGATCTTTCCGTGCCCCCACAATTTCTCCCAATTGATGTCGCTGGTATCAAGGTCAAAGCGCACCTGGGATTTTCTTGTGTCACCAGATGCAAATGCACAGCCAATGCCTGGATGAAGCATTTGTAGTTTAAGTCTTGAAAGCGCGCGAGAAATGGCAGACCTCTTTGGGGGTGCCGCTTGACTGACAGCAGAGTGCACAGAATTGCCAGGGTAGTATTTCAGGCGTGCAGACTATGTAGTGGTTTGTTCTTGACAAGGAATCGCCAGTCATCCACCAGGAAGGGGAGCCAGATGGGATGCAGCTTCGTATAATGACCTATGAAGAGAATTTGTAAGGCCTAGGCAATATAGACCATGGGGCTAATTCGAAGCTCCTCTCATGACCATCCATGACTGCGACCATCACCATCTCAGTGGCCTCGGATCCATCGGATCCATCGCCTGCAGCTATTTGCACCATTTGCTGTCACATGTGCCGATAACACTTGTGGCATCAACAACACAATCAATTAACAACAGCACACCAGCCTTTAGACTTTCGCTTTACAAACGACGCATAGTTCCAATATGTTTCAATGTGATCGACAAGATGTCCAGTTTAGATGCCCCATTTGTACACCACGTGATGCCATATGCGCCGTTTGTTCTTTGAAACGGACGTGTTGTACATGGAGGTGCTCTGTGAACTTTTGAGCTCACCATCCGGATCATCCTCACCGTCCAGCCGTGTTTCCTCTGTGCCCCGGAATCGGTGCCGGAGCTCTATCTCTGTTTCCTCTGTTTCCTGGATTCACTTGGAACCGTCAGAACCATCAGTGCCAGGCGAACCCACTGCGACTTGGAACCTTTGGTTTTGCATTGTTGCTTCTCAAGCCAGCTTCAGACACAGAAAGTGCCGAAAGTACATTGGAAATGCTTGGACATACCTGCCAAAGCCCGACCGTAAACAAGCAAGAGTTCCACGATATATAATATATATACATAAGCTTTCTGACCGCCGGTCGCACCTTGAGCCCCATCCAATTCTGTGGCAAACAATTCTATTGACAGAGCACAGATCGTGGCAAACCGCGCAACACCAGCGTTCCGTGACAATCCTGGAAATCAAGCCGCTCTTTGGAAGGGTATTTGAGACGTCATTGCGGGCGCATGAATTTCTGTGACAAAAAAAGCTATTTGCAAGGGAGTCTTGATATCAAT
Organism: Cladocopium goreaui; assembly: GCA_947184155.2. NCBI lineage: Eukaryota > Dinophyceae > Suessiales > Symbiodiniaceae > Cladocopium > Cladocopium goreaui. Next base: position 168,359 of record CAMXCT020003802.1, read on the forward strand.
CAGGGTGTCGAACCATTCCATGATCCATATCGTTTGAAGTTGGAAGCTTTGCGCAAAAGGACTGGAACAAATGCATAAGCAGCAAAAGCCTTTTTGATCATGACACAAATACATAGCCAGATGTCATTCCGACACACTGCAAGTAGAGACCATGTAGCTTCGAACGACTTGCTAAATTGCAGCCTCAGGCCCTCTTTGACCGCGCCTATGCTGCCAAGAAGGCACTTGGGATGCAAACCAGAGCATTTCAACGCTAATTGAACCCCCTTGATACGCCAGGCTGCTCTGGTGCATGGAAAGAACACACATCCTGTGTGGGACAGGCTGGTCAGCTGATAGGGAGATGATAGGTCTTGGAATGGATCTTGGTGTTAACATTGTCAACAGCACAGGGCGGCTTCCGCTGAATACATTGCTGAGATTGGTCTTCTCCAAAATTGCAGAGAAAGTTGGACTTGACAAGGCCTGGTGCAGGACATGAGCATTCAGATGCATACAGACTAAGAAGGCTCAAGAGACGAATCTGTGGATGGCTGCGGATGGCAGGTTCGGGTGATGCTCACAGGAAGTGCTCCAATTGCAGATCACGTCCTGGACTTTTTGAGAATAGCAGGGGCCCCCAGATGCCCCCATCTCAAGATATCTCAAGCTATCTCAGGATATCTGAAGCATTCGAGCTGTGGTGTTGGCGTGGCATACAAAACTAAGTCTTTTACTAGGGGCAAGCAACATTCCAAGAAATAGTGGCAGCAGTGACGCTGAGGTGTTTGCTTGTCCTGCAGCCCCGGCATGTTCAGGGGACACATAAACAAGGGTGTTGAAAGGGAAGACTAAGGATAAAGCAGTGTTGGATGCACACGGTCAGCCTGTCAAAGACAGGTGTTCGAAGGATATGGGCTTTCAGAGACTGCTGGAGCAGGCCGGGATTTACTTCTAAAGTGAGGAAATCAAATGGGATCTTGCAGAGAGTTTCTGTGGCAAGGTGCCGTCACAGCAGATGGCGATCTGGCACCCGGTACTGTGGGCGCCGTGCTCAGCTGCAACGAGCTGCGTTTGAAGGAGCGGGAAAAACGGGCCGGTGGGGATATGTTGCTTGGTTTCCAAGCTCTCTGGCTTCAAGATTCGCTCAAAGATGATGCTGCGAGTGGTAAGTTTGCAGCGGAAGCTTTTTGCGCAGGATGTGCCGGACATGGGTGCCTGTCTCAGATGTGTTGTTTCATAGTGTCGATCTTTGGGCTCCTTAGGATGGTTTCCGAAGAGACAAATCTTAGCTTGGTATGTGTATGATTGTGTATGTATATATGTATATATATATGTATATATATTATAGATTATTATTATTATTTATTATTATTATATATATATATTTATGTTTGTGTGTGTGCGTGAGTTTCGGACAAGATATTCATCATTTCTATCAGCAATGTGTCAGTGGCAGTATGATTTTTTTTGCCAACAAGGCTATTTGCGCACGGATCAGGCACCTGCACAAAAAAAGCTGAGCGGTGTAGTCAGAAGCTTGCAAATAGTTCATAGTGGAAAAGTATTTACTATATCGAAAACGATTCCTGGTGGTAGTCAATTTTGGATGTTTTCTTTTTGGAAGGGAGAATGCAATAATATGCTATATACGGTTCATCGTGCGCTGCCAGGTGCACAAAGCAGGCGAAAGAGAAATTCCATGCGGGACTTTCAGTCGCCAAGCCCCGCTTGAATGTGAAGGGATCTTCCAGCCCAGTATACCATAGCAGCATGGCATGGTATATCATGACAGAAGGGCCTGGCAAATCTGATGACACTTTTTTGCCTGGAGCTTTGAGGTCACGGTAGGGGAGAGATCTGTTTCAAGGGCACCAACCTCTTCAAAGGCACCACTGCGGGCTACGGTAAACGGGCAACAATTGGATGATGCCGCCAGCGGCCGTGCGGCGCCGACTTGGCATGTCCAGGTTACTACAAGATGCCCAACAAGACAGCTGAGGCTCCCGCGGCTTCCGCGTCACTTTCTCTCTGCAGATGCGGTTTTACTGCGAGGCCATTGATGAAGATGGCTGGTTCCACTCTGGTGACATTGGGTGCCTTTGCCTGCACTAGAGACAAACAGAGTAAACACTGTGAAAATATGTGGAACAAAATGTTGCACACAGATTGGACAATTAGATCCAGCTTTCAAAGCATGGTTGAGAAAGATCAAAGGAAGCATCTGAGGAGCCCTCACATGGCCCGATAGTCCGCATAGTAGGTATGCAAATGAATCGCATGTCAATGTCATGCAAAAAAAGTAAAAGGGAGCGCTCTTTCTCTCAGATTGCATAGGCGCAATTTGCTCAGAACCTTTCTGATGAAAAAGACTTTCTCCCTGAGGATGTGGTTGCCCGATGGACGGCTCAAGATCATCGATCGCAAGAAGAACATATTCAAGTTGGCCCAAGGCACCAGTTTTGGCGCCAATTTCTTATGTGAAGCTACCTGTGCTAAAGTTTTTCTGCGGTTGCAAAAACTCTGTTTCAGACCACATTTATGACTAGGTCTTGCCACTTGCATCCATTTGTTTTTACATGTCGCCCGCAGCAAGGTGAGTATGTTGCTCCTGAGAAGATTGAAGGACTGAACGCCTGACACTTGGAGTTTTCTTTGGAAAAATCGGAAAGCGATTCTCCTGGAAGCCTGCGCAATTTTTCACGCAGTCTTCCACCATGTTTTGCTTTGAAGTCACCGAAGGTTCAAAGCCACTTCGTTGCCCAAAGCTTCGTGTATGGAGACTCACTGAAGACTCAGCCTGACTGACATGATTGATGAATTGGCCTTAAATATCCTTCATTCTGTGACTATTTTGTGACTACTGACTCACTAGACTGGTACCTGGAGCCGATTCTTGGCTTACATAGATCGACTGGGATTCCGACCGCGCTTTGATGCAGGTTGGTAGCGATCGTTGTGCCCGATCCTGACACAGCAGCCAGCTGGGCAAAGCAGAGGGAACCTCAGAAGATTCCTACAAAATGAGCAGATCAGACTATTATTTTGATCTCTTTCATTGTGAGGCGTGCAACAAAAACAGCCATGGATGACCAACGATGACCATAGACTCATGGTTTAAAACGGCTGTTCCTGCTCTTCAAGTGCTTGAGAAGGAAGCTGCTGTGCCGCCGGCTCCAAAGCGCCCAGCCATGACAAGCGCACAACACATTGGATTCCATTAGCTGCAAAAAGCTGCTGGGTGTCTGGAACCAATTTGGAATCCTATTGAGATTTGCATGAAAAAAACGATGGCCCCTTTACCACTGCATGATGCCAACATTTGCCAAGATGACAACTCACTTACAGAAACATATCAGAAAAGAAGGTGCTCCCAAAGCGACTCTTCCAGATGGAGCTCGGTTGCCATGACTTGTGGCATCAAAGAGGCTTCGATGTGTTCGGATTTCCATCTCACAATCACAACATTTAAAACCGACAAGAGTTTACACAATTCTCTACAATCACTTTGACAAACTTTGTTCAACGATTGCGTGAAAATTTCCACCTTCCACTGATCCAACGTAAAGATTCCTGGCCTCGTGGCCTTGTTCTGCGTTCCAGGCCGCCACGTTGCTGGGCGTGTCATGCCGTGCTGGACGTGCAGAGGTTGAAAGCGCCTTTCGACGACGGGCCTTGCGCTGTCACCCAGACCGACATCCCAAGGACTGCAGGTTTTCTGCAGGTTATCTGTATTTCATGTGAAGGTTGTTTGTATGTGAAAACATGTGTAAACACATTTAAAAGTTCCAAAAGTTTGGTCTTCGCAAGGATGCCCTTGCCAAAGTGCGGTTCCTGCGCCTCAGCAAAGCAAAGGAAGTGCTGCTCCAGGCCTGAAAAACAGAAGGCACAGCTTGGCACGACTTTGCACGGCTCTATTTTGGTGCTGCCACCAGGCACTGAAAGATCCACGGCATCCCAATGTGCAAAGGCAGGGAATAAACGTGAATGAATTCCTGCAGTCTGAGCGAAATGCTGGAACGTTCACCGAAACATGCTACCGATTCTGGTTTGAAATTCAGGCCAAGTGCCGGTGCGAGCGCTGCAAGTGATGCAAGAGAGAGAACAGAAAGAGCCGAGAGAGCAGAGAAGGCGAGAACGAACAGAGAAGGTGTGGCCAGTGAGGCCAAGATGGCCAAGGAGGCCAGGGAGAGAGAAAAAAGAGAGAAAGCTCGAGAGAGAAGAGAGAGAAGAGAGAAGGAAGCCAAAGCCGCAGCAAGAGCTGCCCAAGCGGCGGAGCTGAAGCGAAGAGAGGCCAGAACTGGGTGAGGCCTAGGTGAGGCCTGTTTCGGCCGAGCATATAAAACAGCGGTCACAGGCAGAAGCCAAGTTGAAGAAGGAGAAGGAACAAAAAGAAAAGGAGGACATCACAGTTTGACTTAGACTGGTACAGAATGGCACGCAGATCTAGAAGGGGGGATTGGATCACGCCTTGTGACAGGAAGCTGCCAAAAGGCGGGCTGCTGCAATGGCCGAGGACAGTCAATTGGTTTCAATTGATTGACATGGAATGGGGATGATGTGTTACTGTGTTCGCATGTGTCAGCGCTCGGATTCTATGAGTCAGTTGATGTCTCCAGAAGCAGGAAATGCGCCGTGAGCGCATAGCCACCGCTGAGCGCCGCCGTGGTGAAATCTTCGAGGTGCGCCTTGTGACCCGCGTACGTAGCTTTGAATGCGGATCATGTGGATCATGTGGATCCAGCCAAGGCCTTCCGCAAGAGGAAAGCGTCCAAAACAAACCAGGCCTGGGATTGGCCCAGGTTCTGCCGCGTGACAGTTTGATGCGACAGTTTGGGCGTTGGGTGACTTGTTGGTATTGAACTTTTGAAGAGTGCAATTTGATCGAGTTCTTCTTTACGCATTCAAAGTGTCATGTTTTGTTTGTCGCAATAACTCTTGAATTTGTCAGTTCCTTGATTTTGCTGTTTTGAGACATCTTGACATATTTCAAGAATCTTGCAGGAGACAGGCAGCCAGGAGCAACAGAACCAGGCCCAGAGAATTTCACGTTTGTTGGATCCAAACTTACACAAAACAGCACAGGACTTCACCGTGAAGCTAGCAGCTAACAGAATTCCATCAAGGGTTTGTTAGAATGTGAGGCGCAGCGCTCGTCACCACAGGCCGCTGGCAAGACATGACAAGTGCTGGTTAGAATGAGCCGCTGTTGGTCCATGATGTCCAACATGTCCAACCAAGTTGGTGCATATGTTTGCTCCGCCGCAAAGGCAGCTGTGCGGATCCAACACGACCCAGGCAGAGTCAGAGATCACAGGCTGCGTGTTGAGCGTAGCCTGAGCGCAAAGCCTTTGCGCCAGGTTTCCAGCTGTCAGATCGTCACAGGAAGGCCTTGCAGCGTTTGGAGAAGCAACGTCAAGGTGGGAAAATGTGGAAAATCTCAAGAGATCTCAAGGAATTTTCATCTTGATTCTGGTTCACCATGTTCACCATACATTTGCAAAAATTCAGATGTTCAGGAGAAATGCCCAGAACTACTGGCTCTTGGTGGGTGGCCGACTCTGAAGTGGACAGGTTCTTGAAGCGCGAGGCATCTATTGAGAAGTGGTCAAACAGGGTTGTGTTTCCTGTCTACTTGTGCTATTTCACTTGCTTTCCTTGCGCTTGACGTTTGGGACGCCAACTGTCACTGATGCCATTTCAGGCTCTTCAAGGTTATGTTCCTTGATGCTTAGCTGTGTGCTTGTGAGGTTTCGTTTCACTCGCGTTGAGTCCGCTTATGGAGAAAAAGGAATCTGGCAAACCACCAAAAAGCGATGAGAAAAAAATGCAGCTGCAGTCAAACGTTTCTTTCTTGTAATGGCTGTGCTGAAGCGTCCTTGAGGAATGGTTCTCAAAAATCTCTGGCTGAGTTGTGTAAAGATGGGAGCTCAGTTTTTGGGGTTGAAGCAATTCCCGTCTGATCTTGGAAGTTGACCACACGTAGATGACTGTGTGTGCCCAACCATGGTGCATCATGTCTTAGGATGCTGGTTTCAAGAAGGCAGGTGTTCTCAAGCCAGTTTGAACCAGTTTTAGTTTAAGCTAAACCTATAACTTTTCACGGTTTCATCACCAGGCTGTTCTGAACGACTTGCAGCAGTTGGCTCGATCTGTTCTGCCTCCTGTTTTTGCGCACGGCTTTCACAACGTCGTCATAACTTTCTCCTCAGAACTTTCAGCATGCGGCGTGCCAGGCAAAGCTGTCTGGCTTTGAGGTGATCAAGGCGAGAGACGCCTGTGCCATTGGAGCCATTCGATCCCTTGGGATTTTTCGTCGCCAGGCCGTGTTCCTTGAGCCAACGCCCTGGGATCCAGGTGGTGAGGCCATCAAATTTTGAGGAAGGTCTGAAATTCTGTGTTTGCTATGTAGGTCTATGTAGTGAAAATATGTGGAAATGCTCTTTGTATCCCGTCGTCAAAGGTCTCAAGATTCCGTTCTCGTTTTTGAAGGTGCTGACGCCGACCTTCAAGTTGCAGCGGAACAAAGCCAAAGACAAGTATCAGGCTGTCTCAACACACGAAGTGCAGAGCTCGCATTTGTCAATTGATGGCTTCAGCGTGTAGGCCCGGATTGATGAACTTTACGCAGAGCTGGAGGCGCGGAAAATCTGATTTTGCGATTTCGCCAAAACCATCAAGCTAAGTACTTGCAAGGCTGCGCCACCTTCAAAGCTTTGAACGGCCTCTTAGATGCTGAGTAAAACAGATTGGTTACAACTATCCTTCGAAAAAAATTCAAGTAATATACCAGTAGAGCCTGGACGATGTTGCTTGATTTTTTTCGGAAAAGAAGTGAATTTTAAAAAATAGCCTTATCAAAGGAAATTTAGTTGGAAAGCTTCCGAGTTACAGACGATTGTCATGGTTTGCATTCCCACCATCATGTCAACCACATCATCATGTCAACCACCCATCATCAAGTAGGTGGGAAGTGTAACAGTTCGGGAATGTGTGAGTTTACGGGTGAAAGGCTCTTGGGCGCGAAACCATGCGTTTTTTCGTGTAAAGAGGCTTCCGTGGTCGCCGTAGTAGGGTCTCTGTTTCCGCGGTCGCGGTTGCGGCGGCAGCGGCTCGGCGGTTTATCCAGCGGACTAAAGTTCAGCGCCCGGGCGCCGTTGTCGCGCCAAGGCTCGATTCTCCCCCGGCGCGCCCTTCACAGGCTTGGGCTTGGCGGGCCGTGTAATAAGTTACGCTCGTGGTTATGCTTGGCATTCATTTTAGTATGTGATATTTTTTATTCTTCCAATGCGTTTGCCAAGCAGATTTGACAAGAGGCATGCGAAAATATGATTTTCTAGATCCTGGAAAAAAAAGCTTTTTTGGCTAAGCAGGCTTGTCTGAGTTTCGTGCGGTTAGTGCGCAAAAAAGAATGTAATGGTTTCCGATACAAGGGCTCACATCCAAAACGTAAAAAGGAGAATGTCAAACCTCATGTATAAGTAATAATTTAAGAATTTGGTAATCCTATTCTAGGGTCCCTTAAATTCTTAATTTATTATATATTTGGTATAGCTGAAAATATGTAACCCGCCTTGGAATCGAACATATTTATATAATATTTAAATTATAAATAATAATTAATATTATTTTATAAATAAAAATTATACTAATATTGATCCTAAATATATGTAGAAAATTAAAATTATTTTTTGATTTGTGGTAAAAAATATTATTTCGGAATTTTTCTTTGTATTTATTGTTCGCCTTGCCCCATGCGCCCCAAGGAACCCAGAGTGGGAGATAAGTGTGGGAGACAAGTACGGGAGACAAGTACGGGAGACAAGTATGGGAGATAAGTATGGGAAATAAGTAAAAATTTATGCGGTTTAAGGAACCCAGAGTGGGAAATAAGTATGGGAAATAAATGGGAGAAATAAATATGGGAAATAAATATGAAAAACAAATGGGAAATTATATTAATATTGATCCTAAATACCTTGTACTTGCTGATTATGACAATATTTCCCTTTTTCGTATATTGATGAAAAAATCCAAAGCCTGTAAGCCATACGCTTCGAGGCGAGGCCTGGCCGAGGCCATACCTAGAACGCAAAAAATATTGTTATAAGGATAAAACGAAATTTACGGGAACTCATTATATAATATTATTATTGAAGTTTTA
>CAMXCT020003802.1:176601-216601 GCA_947184155.2 Cladocopium goreaui
GGCACAATGCGGAAACCAAGGCTCCCCCCAGCAAGGAGTCTCGAGATCACAGAGTGCAGGCCCTACGGGCAACATTCTCGCAGATACTTTGATACGATCCAAAAACCAGTAATGATACTGCCATGTGGCAAATGGAAAGTAGAAATGGGACATAGTGAAATGTGGTGTGAAAACGGATCTAGGGTGAAACGACAGAAACCACAACGGCGCTCAGAGGCCACTCAAATTCCTCTCAGGTGTGCTTTGTCTATCTTCAGCGTCGAAGAGGATTCTAGTGCTCATGAAGGACATCCTGGTGAGTGGGGTCCGGCAGGTTGGCGTAGTGCTCTTCCGAAGAAGTACTAGATCCTTTTTCAATACGGGGCAATAACAACAGAGCTTTCTGTGCTTGACTGACTTCATAGCTTGCTGAGATAATGCAATTATCCAAAATGTAACTCAATTGATGTAGTTTGCGCATCGCATTGTCAGGGTCAGTGACCCGCTGGGGCGGAACTTCTGGGATGCCCCGGAGCTTCTGGCACGCTTTTTCAAGGAGTTTGGTGGCAATCTCAATTTCCTTACCTGTAACTTGGCACAATGTCAGCTGGGCAATTGATTTGGCCATGCGGTGCAGCGCAGCTTGTTCCATTTCGGAGATGTCGGCAGGGGTAGGCTGAGTCAATTGGACAGCTATAGCACCAGTTGGTGACAGGCAGTGGGCTGCTCTGAGCTGCTGTCAGTGCATCAGCGCGCAGATTGAGCATAACAGCGACAGGTACCATGGCGAGATGTACTTTAACATCGTCCTAGTTTATTACCACCAAACACAAAAACAAAGGAGGACCCCCACCCACAACAGAAAACCAAGAACACAAAAGAAACAGCAGAGGGAGGAGGGGGAAGCCATCCAGCGCGTAGCTCGCGTTGCACAATACAATAGACCAGTCATGGGTCTCCCATGTTGGCCTTTGTTGTTATTTGTTTTTTTTTGTTTTTTTTTGGGGGGGGGGAAGTGGGGGGGGGAGATAACCAGCCATGGGACTCCCATGTTGGGAAATTGTTACACTTAAGAACCTAACCAGTTAGGGAGCTTGGGCTATATGTACGGGTACTACCAGTCGTGGGTCTCCCACGTTGGTAATCGCCGCTGCAAGCATCGCGCTACTGAAACCGATCTTGTAGTGCTTCTGCTTGTGCGGCTCTTCGTGGAGGGCCGAATCCTCTCGATGAAGAGGCTGCGGTGAAGTCTGCCATGGGCATATCATTTCTTACATCCGGATTTACCATTTGGCAATGGGTGTGCTTGTTTGCTTTCAAGTATTGCCGTAATTTCCGAGATGAGTCTGTCCGGGTTTTCCACTAGTGCCTTGGCTTGATCTAGCGGTCGGTCCAGGACGATTGACTAACATTTCTCCACCATCTTTTTTAATGAGCACTGGTCGGCCTTCTTGGGCTTGATGTAGGATGGAGAAGGTTTGATTTTCGCAACATCTCTTCCATTTTTCCGCTGCCCTGACCTCTTCCGTGCCTATGTTCGAAGGAACTTCCTGTCAGGGTAATCGAGTTTTTCTCTGAATGGCTAGTGGCCCTCCTGATGCCTGCCAAACACGTACTTGAAAATTCGATCACCCCACTTCTCCTCATCCTACTGAAGGACAACTGGTTCAAAGAGCTTTACCAGGTCTTAAGGTCGCGTCGCTGGACAGAACCGAATCATTCATCAAAACCATAGAAATTGGTGTCAATGTAGCGTGGAATGTCAGTCATATAAATGTATTTATTCCAGCCTGGATGGTTCCGCCAGTATACCACAGCCTTCGCCTTGAGGAAATCAAATGCCGCAATCCAGGACGGCCATGGGGGTCAAATCCTTGCGCCCAACCTGGTTTGAAGATGAGACAGCCGCCAAAGCTGCTGCAGAACCAATGCATGGACTACGCCTCATCATCAAAGAGGACGTCCTGCCCCTTAGCAACCATCCCAAATTCGAAGCCCCACACTGGACAGTTGAGAAGGTTTTAGAAGAGATCTTAAGAGATCTTAATCTGTGAAGATGTCAAGTACGGCGCCAGACAGCAATGTGAGCCAAGGAAGTGCGGCCAGTGCTCCTGCAGGAATGGTCTCAGGAAATAAGGGTGCTATTCATGCAGGAACAATGCCTGTGATCCATGGGCAAGCACGACACCTTGGCTGAGCTTTTCACCAGGCACTACCCCTGCTGTTTTGCCAAGTCTCCAGTTGGATTGCCAGGAAGCCAATCCAGTCCTGGGAACAGTGGACAGAGTGGCAACACAGCTGCCACGTTTGGAATGCCGCCAGGGTTTTTAGATTCTGGTTTTACTGGTCCTGGAGGACCAGCACAGGAATCCACCACCACAGCAGTAGACCCGTTGATGGCACAGATGCTGCGCTAACAGATGTTGCTCACCCAAGGGGTGATGGATCCTATAGGACAGGACCTGGATTTCCTCAATAACCAGTGCAGTAGACACCAACAGTAGCGCAGAACTCTACTGGACCCGTCTGAGAGGTTGACAATGGACACAAAATGGATTCCAGCAGCACCACTGCCTGACTGGAAGTCTTGGAACAACAGGGCAAGAATTTTTTTTTTTTGCCGGCGCCCGTTGCCTTTCGGCGGGCCACCACTTGAGGCTTATTCGCGGACCAGCGGGGAATCGAACCACTACCGGCAGTCTACCAACTGAGCCACGAGGACACCTACAACAGGGCAAGAGAGTAGCTGGTTTCAAGGGTTGGTTAGAGAAGTTTGCATCGTGGCTGTGTCTTGTCCACGATAGCCATGCGCAAGAGCTCAAGGAAGCTATGAACTTGCCATACCCTGTGGTGATTGTGAATCAAAACCAAACAATTCGAAGCCGTCGATTGTTTCATTTATTTCAGCAGAGTTTTTCTGGATACTCTAGGGTAAACAATGTGGTGAAATCTCAGATTGCATTCTATGGCATTCAGGAGGCAAATGGTTTTGAGCTTTTGAGATTGCTGCGCAGGGAGTTCAGTTTGATGAGCCGTCCAGAGGCGCTGCAAACAGAGAAGCCTGCCTGAAGTACACGGTGAAGAAGTCAGAGAGACATCTTCGTATGGATGTACTGAGAGAAATTGGGGCTGAGATCGAAGGATTTCACTCTATGCTGGAAGCTTCACTGATTGCTGGTCAACTGACTGACTTGCGCCATCACTAAGGGGGATCAATACCTTCTCTACCTGAGAAACTTGCCAGACAAGGTAGCTTTATGAGTTCTCCTCCAGCCTCAGCCCTATATACCAAAATGCATATGCAGGCACCCCAAAATGCATATCTAAAATGCATACCTTAGATCCTGTTTGGAGAGAAATGCTTCCCTCACATGTGTGCTCAAACCCTATTCAATATCCAGCTGAAGCCGGGTGGGAAGTGTGTGGGCAATGGCAATTTGTACTGGTGATTCCTGATTCTCTCAAGAAACAATTGGGGGAAAAACAGCACACAAGACTTGTAATTATTGTAGTTGTTTTCCATTGGTTGGCACCAACTGTTGAGAGGATGGTGGATGCCTTTACCTAAGACTTACTTACATGTATACTAGGCCGCTATGCCACCATTATGCTATCTATATCTGTGAGAAAAGGCACTCTCTGCTGGGTATCCTTTTTGGGCACCAACCAAAGGGAACCTGATATGCATTTTTGGGGCCTGCAGGAATTGATAAGCATTTTGGGAATGCATTTCTAGTATGCATTTCACCCAGCCTGGAAACCCTACATGCATTTTGTCTCATACCCAGAATGGTGGAAAAATATGCATTTTGCGATGTAAAATGCATATTTTGGGTTCCAGGGCCAGCCCCCAGAAAATGCATATTTCCCAAAGTATGCATTTTCTATAGTCTCAGGATTTCATCAAAAATATGCTTTTTACATCGCAAAATGCATATTTTTCCCTTTGTCGGCTTCCCCCTGGAAATGCATATTTCAGAAATCTTGCTACTTTTAAGGGTTTTCATGGGTGAGAAATCGAAAAATATCAATTTTACATCGTAAAATGCATATTTTGGAATGCCCAGGTTGGATTCAAAAAAGTATTCCAAAAATGCATGTTTTTTTGGCAGTGTGCAGCTGGGACAAAGGCCTAGTGAAACCTGGACCTACTCGCTGCTAGTAGCCGCTAGCCACGGCTGAGCAACAAAAAAGTGAGCGACACTGTGATTTCCAACAGCTGTTCTCCAACATGTTTGGACCTATATTTTTGATTGTCAAACCACCTTGCAGGTATGCACAAACCTATGCTTCTATTTTCAAACCACCTTGCAGGTATGCACAAACCTATGCTTCTATTTTCAAACCACCTTCCAGATATGCACAAACTTATGTTTTTATTTTCAAACCACCTTCCAGGTATGCACAAACTTATGCTTTTATTTTCCAACCACCTTCCAGGTATACACAAACCTATCCTTTTTCTTGGATGAGCCCTTCAAGTCCCAAAAAAACATGCATTTTAGGAATGCTAAAAGTATGCATTTGTACCTAAAATTCTTGGATGAGCTCTGAGGCTCAGGAGAACTCATAAAGGTAGCAGAGTTCGTGCAGCTTCACTGTGGTGCAACAACAGTGGCCAGAGTTTGGGAGTCTGTGGTGGCATACCACACACGTATGAGACTCACCAATGACGTGGACAGCAAGGTGCATGTGGCTACAGGGCCAAAGCAGGGCTCTGAGGGCATCACTTGCCACAATTGTGGCAAACGAGGACACATAGCTCGAGATTGCCCACAGCCTGTGAAATGCAGCCATTGCGGCAAGTCAGGTCATGCAGCTAAGGACTGCTGGGCCAAGGATCCCAGCAAACGACCTGGAGCTTCCTCAACACCCAAGCCTGTTACAAAGGCCAAGGCAAAGCCTGCTGCAAAGAGCAAAGGCAGCAAAGGTCGTGGCAAAGGTCGAGGGAAAGGAGGAAAGTTTCGAGAGGTTGAAGAAGGTGAAGAGCCTACAGAGGCTGAGGGTGGGCCAAAGGGGCCACAGGGACATCGAGTACCTGAGAGACCGGTGACACACCACCTGAGCAGCACACTGCAAGAGTTTGTAGTGTAGGGATAGAAGATCCTAAGACCTGCTTGGCGGGTGACTCAGGGGCTACATGCCACATCGTTTCTGAGAAGTGGGTCAAGCACTCCACTGTAAGTTATGAGTATCCTGGTCCATCTCCAAGCTTGAAGGGTGCAGGAGACAATGCCTGTCAAAGGGGTTGTAGATCTGGAATTCAAGGTAGGTAAGACGAAGATTACCATGAAGCGTATAGTAATGGTAGGAATTCCTTTGAATATGATCTCAACTTACGCCCTTGGCAACTGGAAACACTGTGAACACTGACAGCACTGAAACGAAACAAACCAAACGAAACACTTGTTGTGGTTGTAGTTCAGTTGCAGCAGTTGCCCCTGAGGATGTTGTGGCTAAGGACCTGGTAACTAAGGGAACTAAGGCCTCTTTGACTAAGGACCCTGTGCATTGCCACTCAGGAGGTTGCGCAGGTCACCAAGGGTAGGTCAGGAGGTTCTGCCAAGGTCAAGGCCAAACGTCGGGAGCTTCAGATGAAGAGTGCAGACATGTTGCAGTCGTTTTCCTATGTTTGTAGGATGTTTCATTTTGGAAGCAGTCGCCTTTTTCAGCATATTTTTGATGAACATGAGCCCAATACCATTGAAACAGACGTTTTGTTTAACACAAACGTTGAAACAAACGATGAAACGACAGACAGTGAAGATGAGTGTCATGTTGTGCATCTGAAACGACAGACAGTGAAGATGAGTTCATATCATGTTGTGATTTTCAGAATTTTGTCAAGAAGATTATGGCATATCTGAATGCATGGAGTGGAAATACCATGAAGGGAGGACAGGTTCAGGTCAATCTGATCGGAAATGCAGGTGTGACTGGACGTTTGTGGACCTTGTTTTAGGATGTTGCGTGGTTTTCCTCAGGAGGACTTGATACAGGATGAAGGTCAGGACAACGATGTCCTGGGTGATAGGCCTCAGGCAGGTGAGGTTTCTGAAGTTGACTCCCCATCACTTGCCAATTCAGAAGATTTGGAGGGTAGGGGTCCCCATGAACCTGGTTTGCCAGAACGCCCAGACACACCAGATGATCCAGAGGGATCAGATCTGGAGTGTAGTGTCCCGGAACTGGGTGATGGACGTCTCAGGCTCAAACATGAGTGCAGGGACCATTGGCCTTATGACAGGGGATGTGATGATTGCGTGCAGTCAAGAGGACGCACACCTGCTAGGAGAGTACAGTCGAGGTCCCTTTCTGGCCGCCATGTTTCTACTAGTTTTTTGGATCCTGTTTTGGGAGCCATGATGAAGCAGGTTTGTTGGCATTCGAGGCGCTCCAAGGCTTGCCGAGGCCTGCCCGAGGCACGCATGGCAGCCTCAAGGTTGCTGCGCATGTGTTGGTCAAGCCGTGGTTTGCCGCGCCTCCTCCTTGCACCTTTCACTGCTTCGTCAGAAAAGTGAAAACATGCCCATAGAATTTTTTACATCTTGCGCTGGCTCCCAATCCAAGAAGTTTTTACTTGGTTCCTGTGAGCCTTCTAGTGCAGTTTCGGTTGCAGGCGGTTGGTGGGTTGCTGCAGTGGGTTTTGTTGTTGTCTTGCAGCGATATCGCTCATGTGGCTCTTGGGCGTGTCCTGGTGGGTTTAGTTAGTGGCTGGACATGGTGTTGGGGTCGTATTTGGGGATACCTTGCGGGTTGGATCTGAAGTCTCAAAGTCTTGTGATTGAAAGGAGTAGGGCGGTACTTAGTGCCATGGGGGAAGGTTTTGGCGGCAGCAGGTTCAAAGCGTAAAAACTTTGTACCGCTAAGTTGTGCCTTGAAAACCAAAACAAAACCTATCGCGATCAAAGTTACCCAAAGGCTTTTCCACAAATAAACAAACGTGAGTCAAATTTTCCGTGCTCTCTCGCTCAAATCATTCCAGACAACAAGCAACGCTTCAACACACACTCTGTTTCTCTTGCTCGCGCTTGAGCCAACGAATGTCGTTGGGTGTTCAATTCAAATATTGTTTAAAGGTGACAAAAGCCAAGGAGGGGTTTTTGTCTAAACTGCAAACTGGATTCCAGTCTTGACGAAATTCCGAAAAGCGATCCACTGAGGATCAAAAGCTTTCATTTGGTTCTAAAACTGTTGAAATGTTTCCAAATTGTTCAAATAATGTTCGGTTTCCTACAAAAACATCACAACTCTCAACTACAAAACGAGACGAGTACAACCGCAGTGTCGGTTGTGCTCATTGAGTGTCACAAGATGCTCTATGAAACATCGATCATCTAAAAA
Source organism: Cladocopium goreaui (assembly GCA_947184155.2). NCBI lineage: Eukaryota > Dinophyceae > Suessiales > Symbiodiniaceae > Cladocopium > Cladocopium goreaui. Next base: position 183,925 of record CAMXCT020003802.1, read on the forward strand.
CGTCCAAAAGTATATCTTCCACAGATGATATTCGGTCAAATCAAAACTACAAATTACGATCTGTCCATTTATAATCGTTCCACGTCGAAATAGGCTCGTCCACAGACGATACTTGGTGAAATCAAAACTGTGCAATGTCACTGATCTCTCAACACTATACCAGGTAGGATTTTCACACCCCCTTTCGATGAGAGGTCAGTATGGAGTCTTCGTCCACTACGTAGTGCAATCAATGCAATGCAATCCAATCCAGAAAGTCATGGCGTCCCATTCCAATCCAGAAAAAATCTAGTCCTCTGACATACCTGCAATAGAAGAAGTTGACGAAGCAGTTCTTCGCTGGCGAGGTACTGAATCTCCGAATAAAACCTGTGTAGAATGTTCCAGTATACAACATGCAGTGCACCTTGCATATTCAGTCACTGGCAGACTCTTGAAGGTTCTGGTTCAAGTTGGCTTCCATCTATAATGGTTATTTATTTATATACAATAAACAAATAACACAACCCCTAAAAACATAAACGATCACCCTGCGGTTCTCGAGGCTAAACGCTTTCTCTCTCTTTTTTCGACTGCCGATGTTAGATCCGATTTTGAAGCAACAAAGATCTGTTTGATCTAAGCCACAAGTTTTATCCCAATGGTCTGATGGTCATACTTTCCCCCATCAGAACCATAGAGATTTAAAGTAAAGAAGGGAATGTTATCCCGAGGAAGTAGAAACGCATTCGAAGCATCGAGTAATGCCAGCCTTCGCTGAGCAAAAACGAAATGGTCATGTTAAGTGACTGAAAAGCGGAATAAACGCCAGTTGAAGTCACAACTGAATGAAAAAGGTGAAACTGGTGATCCTGCAAGTAGAAATAAAACAGACTATATATCATTCCCAAATATATAAGGTGTGGGAGGGAGGGTTAAAACAAGAAAATAAGCATAAAACACATGAAAGCCAACTTGAGCCAAAATCTTACCACATTAGCAGATGAAGTCCCACTACCCCAAAACATTAGTGAACAAGTACACTACACGTTCTGGTTCAAGTTGGCTTCCATCTATAATAGTTATTTGTTTATATACAATAAACAAATAACACAACCCCTAAAAACATAAACGATCACCCTGCGGTTCTCGAGGCTAAACGCTTTCTCTCTCTTTTTTCGACTGCCGATGTTAGATCCGATTTTGAAGCAACAAAGATCTGTTTGATCTAAGCCACAAATTTTATCCCAATGGTCTGATGGTCACACTTTCCCCCATTCTCTATCTGACTGTTGGGATATAAACGCAACAAATAACCCCAATAAAAAGTGTTGGATTCCGGCAGTCGATTAGAAAGAGAGAGAAAAAGAAATATTCTATGGAGGTTCCCAGGAGAGAAAGGTTTCAGGCGGATGCAATGAAACGGATGTCTCCGGATGCCAAAGTTGATGGAGAGATATTTGAAAACGATTGTGCAGTGCATGATTGAATGGTGGGTCACTGACAAAGTCCCAACGGCTCAGCTCGTCAGCTTCTTCATTCCGATCTCCAGAAATATGCGATAGATCCAATTCCATGCCAGAAATTGTGCATAGTAACGTCAACCTTTCCAAAAAATGGTTCAGGGGAGACTTGGTAGAAAATAGTTTGTTGCCACCTGCTTCAGTGCCAGTGTTATCCGTTAAAGAAGGAATCCGTAACGGAAATCTGAAACCAGGAAAGCTGCGGCTGAAAATCTACAGAGTTGCCATCTGAGCCAGGGTTTCAAAGGATGCAATACATTTCTGTATTTCTCTGGTGACCGGAATGTCCAGTGCAGCAAAATCATTGAAAGTGAATTTTTCACTGAACCAAATAATTGTGCTCGATGGAAAATAAATAAACCCCCAATCTGACATATATCAGAGGAGGTCATGGCATCTGCTGCACAACGACCTGACCAAAGTTGTTTGGGGCGTAGACATTTAACCAGTGAAACAGATTGCAGCCAATCCGCATACAGTTGTAGGACCCGATGAGAGTCAGCGCTTATGATCTGCAAACTGAGGAAGGATCGCGAACCCGTAGCCAAGTCCTACGTTCTGATATGAATTTGATGTAAATCCGCTTTGCAAGTGACAGCTTGATGTCGAACAGCCAGTAATGTGCTGCCAATCGGGATGCCTGTACCCGTTGGAGTTTTGAGAAATTGTAAACCGTTATCCAAACAATCAATGACATGTTTCCAGTGTCCTGGATCAATGCTGTAATAGCTGGCTGGAATATGATATAAATCGCGATACAAAATTGGGAGCCAATATCGCATGAGCAAAAATATTTGCGTGATCCAATTCAGCAGTCCCAGTAGTTTCTCAAGGGATTTCTTGGAGGTCCGTGAGGATTTCCGCATCAAGGAGATGTACTCCCAAGTTTGTCAACCTTGTTTTGTGGCAAGCTAATAAATCCAGCAGTGATGTGAAATTGCCAACCAATCCATTGAACCCGCGGGCCAAACTCAGTTTTGCGCCAAGAAATAGGAATGCGCAAGACCTGTGCTAAAATACAGCACAGGTTTGACATAATCCAGGCAACCTTTTCAGGAAAAAGGAAAAAGAAGTCATCAACGTGATGAATCCAGCGTGTGTCCACCACAACAAAAAGTGGATGCAGCGTAAAATGAAACTGCCAACTCGGGTCCAATGATAGGCACTGAAAGTGGCCACCTTGTAAAAATAAATGGCTCCATCCAAAGTAAATCCCAGGAGTCCACAGTCAGATTCGCGAATCACCACCAATTTGTGGGCCGATTTGATATCTAGGGACCATGGGTTCATTGGAGTTCCTTAAAGGATATACTCGCATGACATCCTGAGCACTCGGAAGGGCTTTCTCTGCGCAGGCTATGGTAGACGGGCGGGATCATCCATGCCGGTACAAAAACTGTGATAAACTGCACATTCCAAATGACCTGCAAATTCTGCGGCTTAACCTCAGGCGTGATACATCTTACCTGACCATCGATTACTCTGGTGTATGATTCGGAGCGGTCGAAGGATGCTGTGACTTTCAAGCCTAGGTACAGCTCTCTGAACCAGTATTCCTTGAGCATCATAAAGGAAAGGTGAGGTGCCCTCACTTCCAGTACGTGCGATGCTGGCATTAAAAGAGTGACCATCCATTCAGCTAAAAATTCAATCATTTTGACTTCGAGTTTGGGGAGAATGGTCTGGACCGCTCGAAGCGCGCCCGCAGTGTCCGGGACATGCCTGCGTGAGGGCAGTCCGACCGTTCGCTTGGCATACTCATCAGCGAAGTGGAGTCTGCACAACTTTGAGACCCACTGGCTCGGTTTCTCCATGTCTATGGTGATCTTGGCCAGGGGCCATGGGTCTAGGAGCGTGGACAAGCAATGTAGTAATTCGGAGGTCAGGTCTGCGGAGATGACTGGGAGGGCTTCTCCTTGCGGGCGATAGTCAACTGCTGGTCCTACCGTGCCCTTGCTTTTCTGTGTATGGGTGCGGGCGGCTAGATGTACTGCGGTGATGGTGGATTCATATTGGTTGACCATAATGCGCGGACAGCTGTCTTCTCCGGCATGCTGCATCTGTTGTTAACTCCGCAGATTGGTAAGTCAACAACCAATCTTGGCGGCCTGTTGTCGCTTAATGCCAGACCTAATTTCCCAATGGCAAGTTTGTCACCAAATTCCTGTTGCGCATCTTCCAGAGTGCCATTATATTTGTAAATCCAGCCCTTTTTCCAGTTCTTGGAAGACAAGGTTTCGTGTAGTAGACAAATCAGATTCTGTAGACTGCCAATTGGTTGAATGGACTGACAGCGGCGCAGTCTCATCGCTCTTATCTTCCGTTTGGGGAAAACAACCAGAAGCAGGAATATTGCCGTTAAAACCAGTTGGGGTCCCTGCCAGTAACATGGAAAATAATGTTGTATCTCGATCATCCAAAATACGAGATAATGCCGCCATGATCGAAAGCTGCATGGGTTGATCTGCTCTAATCGACCAATCAGGAACCAGTCCATGAGATCGGATAAATTAAGTCAAGGTGTGTTTAAATGGGATCAAATCATCTTCGAGTATCCCCTGAATGAAAAAGGATTTCATTTTTTTGAATCAAACCGTTATTCAACAATAGTTTCACCCATTGCCTGCAAAGATTTTGAAATGTGTCTGGGACAGCTCGAAATGGTCGACTCCAGTCGGGTTCAGAAAATAAACCAGCTTACCGGCAGATCACTCAGTTGTTTGACGGGAATATATTGTTGCACTGACGACTAATCCAAAAGTTGTCCAGAGTCTGAAAAGCAGAGTGGTCAGGCAGGAAAATTAACCAAGAATAGAGCACAGAATTGGATGAATCGTCGTACAAGTGGTTCAAGCCAAGCCATGAATTGGTAGGTTGCTCCAGGTGCCTGTGACCTCCTGCTGCAAAAATTAACTCCAAGCACAATACGCTGCGTGCCATCAGGGTATGGCTAGTTGAATCTTCTCCAAGTCACCAGGGCATAAGTTTGGTTGCCGTCTAAAAATTGTAGTGTGCGCAACGCTGAGATCCGCCTGGTTGCAGTTTAAGACAAGTGTACTCGCCACAATTCGGCGCTGCAGCACCATACCCCAGCAGGTCAGACGCACATATGCGTAGTAAAGCAAAGAAATTGTTATCCAAAAGAAAGATCCATCTTGGCATCGATCAGCTTGTCTTCCGGGAAACACTTGCATCCACGATTGAGTCTGCCTGATGTCAGTGAGTAGCCCGCTCCTGCACAAATATCCAGGAAAATTCTGGATCCCATCTGCATTGTCGTCCAAGAGTTGTTGTTGATGATCAAATGCGCTGTGTAGCTGTCCACACGCCTGCCCGATGATAATGGATGGGCACACAGGTGGCTGAACTTGCAAGTGTCACCCTTTTGACACTTCTCGGATTGATACTGCATGCAAAGGTGATGTCGTTTTCCTTGAACATTGGCTTCTATAACCCAAGTAGAAAGTGGTGTCGCCCTTTTTTTCCCCCTGTTTTTGACTTCTCTTTAGGAGAAACTGGGGCCCCTGCAGAGCTGGATGTGGAAGGTGGGCGAACTGATATCTTCGGCCGAGGTTGGAGTGGGGAAGCCATATCTGATCGCAGGTAAGTCACCTCATACAAAGCATTGTCCAACCTAAACTTCTAGTCGATTACCAAGTTATGAATCATCTGCCATAGGGTTTTGTCAGCCGCTTGCGATTCGAAAACATTCGGTGGCCTAAGTTCAGAATTGGAGTCCAGGCGCTGTGTTAGGACCCATAAATTTCAATGTGCAAGCCCGAAGGGAGGGCCAAGTTGTTGTTGCGTGGCTTTCCCCGTGTCAACAGATCGTGCTCTCTTATACCAGGTGCGAACAGGACTGCTCGGCATCAGCTCAGGTTGTGGGCACCCTTTAGCGGGGATCCTGGCTGGGGCGATTAGTTTGTGGAAATATCCGGTATTTTTGGCTGGTGAGCGAGGAAAGCTTCTGGCTTTGTGCATATTTGGATGAACGAGATGAAGTGGTACAGTGTGCGAGTTCTGCTTTGGTGGGGCGTGCATATTCTGCTTTGGAGAATTCAATGCTGGCATTCTTTGAGGAAGCAGTTTGGAATTCGTGACTTCGGTCACCGGAAGAATTGGCCCGACCAATTGAGGTAGTGTCATCTTAGTGTTCAGAATTGTGTTTGGATATTGCATTGATATAACATTCGTGGATGCGGTGAGACTGGTATCTGTTGGGATCTGTCTTATGGTAACCATAAATATTTGTAAAGAGATGCGAAGCCTGGAGCACTTTTTGGACATGTCTTGATGACAGTGAGGAGTTCAGGATTGAGCTGAGAACGTTTGCATGCATTTGGAATCAATCTGAATTGAGGACGTTTGAATGCATGAGTGCATTTGAAGTAATTCAAGAATGTGAACATTTGAATGCAAGTGGAATCCGTATGCATAGAAAGTGTTTATGAATTCAAAGAACCTGGAATGGAGTTTCCAGAAACCCACAGAATTTTTCAGCGAAAGTTGCGGCGTTCTGTGAACTTTACTTTTATGGGAAACTTTCATAGAAAGTTTCCGCACTGTGACGAACCGATTTGAACTTTGAACTTTGGACTAAACTGAGTTTAGAGTGGCTGCTTTTTTTTGGTAGCTGATTGTGTAACTGTGAATAGTCGACACGTCGTTTTGAGTTTGTTGGTTGACAGGTTAACATCGAGACGGTGGTTGCCGATGTCCCTCAATGATGACAACAGACCGAGCACCCGTCATCACAGTGAGATGACAAAAATGGGTTGCCGGTCGTCTGAGGGGGCATCAGCGACCGCAGTGTCGATGTTGACTATCTATTGTTAGTGGAAGAAAGTTTTTGAGAGAAAGATCTTCGGATCTTGAACGTTTAAACAATTGTTGCAGTCAGGCTGTATGGTTGCTTTTGGCTCAAAGCCAAGGAAACTGCAAAGAAGTAGTCTGAGACAGTCACGTGGTTTAGTCCAGCTTGTCTTGTTTGTTGCTTTGGTTCGTGTGTTTTTTTGTTGCTACAGCACCTCTGAGAGAGCGTCCAAAAGGGTTGAGCTGCTCCGAACCTGAGAGCTTGTGTGTGGGAACCGCGTTTGCGTAAACTTCGCTGTGCGTAGGTTGTAGGAACTGCATCTAGGTGTAGGTCCTGGGATTTACGTAGAAAGGATTTTTGAACCAACTTGGGTTTGAATTTTCCGCATGGTAGCGGAGCTGCCAACGTGCAGCATCCGTTGTAGTCAAGTATCCTTGCAGTAGTGTAGTTGCAATGTCTGGATCTGGTGGTTCTGGTAGACGCGGAGACGCTAGGAGGCGTAGTGTAGAACCTGAAACAGAAAGGTTTCGCGGAGATGATCCTTTGCAAAGAGATGATGCTTGGAGAGACTGGTTGAATAACCATGCAAGGCAACGCGATGAAAGACTTCCAGGTCCCTTTGTCACAAGCGTAAGCAGGGAGCCAATGAGTCCAACTCAAGCAATGGAGGGAGGTTTGCAGCCCCCAGGTTTGGGTAATTCTAATGGAGGTGCACGACAGCAGGCAGGTCCAGGTCTAGACGCGATGAGAGCGCATGAAGTACCGGTTGATGATAGTCTTCCGTCGCTTAGTACGCCGCCTGGACAAACTGGACAAACTGGAACAAACGGACAAACCAACGTACAAACCAACGTTGAAACGCAGTTGTTGCAGATTTCTCAAGCCTTGGTGTCTCTGCGGAGTGATTTGCAGGGGCAGATTGGTAGGAGTTTCGGTGCTCTTGAGAGAAGACTTGAACAGGTTGAGACTGGGAATGCTGCGGGTAATCCAGTTATGTAGGGTCCTAGTGATGTTTTTGGTCAGCAGTATTCTGGGGATGGTGACTGTTCTTTCAATCGAATCGGGAGCCCAATACGCAGACATGATCGTGGACATGGTTCATCTGGTGACACTGCACGTCGTAGGGATGTCAGTGGTGAAAGGGATGTACTAAGTCGATCAGAAAAGTGGTTGCCAGCTCCCCCAGTACCAGGTACTAATACTTGGCGTGACCGAGAAAGTGAAATCACAGGGTTTTTCAAATACGTTCAGTCTTTGAGAGCTTGGAGCCAGTTGGCATCGTCCAAGATGGCTACGGAGATTGAGCAAAGTATCAAGTGGCCTACTGAGATAGTGTATTCAACTTTGACTCCGGGTCAGCAAGCTAGGAGTAGTCGACTGTTTGCATTGTTGAAAGTGGCATTTGCTGACCATGATCGTAGTGATTCACTCATTCGTGCCTTCGAGGCGGGATGTGCAGTCCACAATTCTCCACAAAAGCCTTTTGGTTCATGTGGGTACGAGCTGATCAGGGTGTTAGCTTTAGAGTTTTCACTGAGAACTAGAACGGAGGCTATTTGCCTTCGAGCGGAATTGCTGCGTAGAGAGTTTAAGGTGGACTCAAAGAGCATTCACGTAGTATCGGACTTGGTACGCATGATTCAAGTTGCAGTCAACAACTATGAAAGGCTAGCAGAGACGTTGCCTGTGGGAATTTCTAGGGCTGATTTGAAAATTACGTCTTCAGATTTGGCACTTCTTTTTATTCGGAATTTGCCTCATGATGCGAAACAGTATTGTTTGTTGCACTCAGAAAGCGAAACCTGGGAGGCTTTGCAAGCAGCAGGTCTGAAGTATGAGAGACAACAAAGGTTATATGTTGAGCTAGGGGCATTTTCGAAGCGCATGGTGCATGGAGTTGCAGGCGAACAGGTTGTTTCAAGTGATGTTGATGCACAGGGTTCAGAGACAGTTGCAGCTGTTGGTGCTGGTTGCGGTCGTTGTGGGAAGAGGACACACAAGACTGAGGAATGTTCCACAAACATGACTGGTGTGAAATGTTTCAGGCCATATCGGTCGTAACTGTTTGAGCCAGGGTCAGAACAAGCCTGATGAGAAGAAACCTTCGAAGGGTAGTGGAAAACAAGGTCAGAAAGGAAAACCTGGTCCAAGTCCCAAGGCGAAGCCCAAGGCCAAATCCAAAGGCAAGGGGCAAGGCAAGGGGAAGATGTATGAACTTGGTGAGGGTGAGGAGGAACAGGAAGAGGGTTATGAAGAGGCTGGTGAATGGGAGGCTCAAGAGGAGGCTTCTGGTTCAGGTCTTCAAATGGCTCTTTTGGGTTCTTTCGGTACCTCTGGACAGTGTGTCTTTGACATTGTGTGTGCGACTGGGGATGAGATCTTGGCGGATGAAAGCACTGAGGTGCATGATTTGGGACCAGATCTTAAGTCGAACTGTATGTCTGAAAAGACTCATGAAAGTTCCTTGGATCATGATGTTGGTTTTTCATGTCATGGTGTGTCATCGGTGTGTCGTGGTAAGGCGAAAAGGGGTGTCGGTGGAGCATCAGGTGTTGTTTTCCAAAATGGTTCTTTTGGGCTGATTGGATCGAAATATGTTCCTAAAGGGGATGTGTCGTGGTTCGATGGGCTCATTTGTATGCCACTGCTGTCATCTTTGGAGACTAGAGGACAGGATAACTGGTGGTTGATTGACTCAGGTGCCAGCGTCACTGTTTTGTCGGAATCTGCCTTGAAAAATGGTTCATTTCGGATTCTTTCAGAAGAAATTGTGAGAGATGGTCCACGGTTTTTTGCAGCGAATGGGACCGAAGTGTCCATGAAGAAGAAAGTCGTGGTTCAGACCTATCTTAGCATGAATAATCATGTTGGAGAAAAGGTTGAAAGGGAAATCAAGTTGTCTGCACTGGTAGGAAACACTAGTAACAACATCCTGAGTACTACGCAATTGGTTGAACGTGGATGGAATGTGAATCTTGGAAAGAAATCTCAATTGATTCATGAGGGCATGGGTCTTTCAGCCGATTTGATGTCGTGGGCAGGGTGTCCATGGTTGTACCTTGGATCCAAGAAAGGCTCCGGCCGTCCAGTTGCTGGGACAATTGAGGTGTCGTGCGAAAATCCGTCAGGAGCTGGGGAATCTTCGATTTCGGTACTTGAGTGGAGCATTAACCCAGTCTATAAGAAAGCAGTCGTTCAGAGTGACATGGATGAAATGCATAGGGCTAGGGGACATATTCCTTTTGACCCGAACTGTGCAATTTGTCAGAGAACGAAAGGGGTTTCTCAACACAGACGGAAACAAGACGGTACAAACGTTGTCGAATTAGCAGCTGATTTTTTCCATTTAAGAACGTTCAATTTTTTGATCATTTGCGAACGATTTTCTGGCATGGTGGGTGTTGTTCACATGGGTCCTAACACTGATCATGTTCGAGCTTCTGTTCAGAGATGGTTAGGAGAGATGGGTTGCTTAGGAGACAGTCATGGTGTCCTTGTTGTCAGTACTGATGATGAAGAAGCAGTAGGAAACGTGTTTTCTAGACTGCAAGTAGGTAAGGATGTCAGAATTTCCAAAGCGCCACCACAGGGACAGGCGATGAACGGGTCAGCGGAGAGATCTGTGAGGGCAATCAAGGAGAATTTTGTTTGCGTGTCAGAAGAATTGCGAATGCAGGGGCTTGCGATCTGTGATACTGAAACAGCTGTAGGAGCAGTCTTGGAGTATGTTTGTTTCATGTTGAACAGTCATGCATCAATCCATGGGAGTTCAAAGACGCCACATGAATTCCTTTCGAGAAAGAATCCAAGCGTGTCCACTCGGCCAATCACGTCCATGTTCGGGTCAGTTGTGCTTTGTGAGTTACCCCAATCGGCACAGGCCGACGACAGACCTAGGTTCTTGGAGGGGGCATACTTGCGTCCAGAATTCAACAGTAAGTCAGGACTCTGCCTTGTGATGCTTGATGGTGTGCTTCGAAAAGTCCACCCAAAGAGTATTAAACTTGTTTTACCAATGAGGTGGGAAAAGTCACTGCTGAAAGGGTTTTGTGTTGAGGGTGAGTCCCAACAAAGATCAGTAGGAGACTCTGCTCCAGCGGACGCTGTTGAATTTCAAAAGGTGAGGCTGTCTGACAGTCCACCAACTGAAGAACCAGTGTGTCCAAAAGGCGGGCCACCTCAGGAGTGGTTTAAACAGTATGAACTGTACACGAGAGACTGTGCAGCGTGCAGATGCTTGGAACTTGGTCAATCGAGAAAGGGAAAGGTACACAGTGCCAGCTGTTGTGCAAACTACGTTCGGTGGTTGCGAACTCAGAGACAAGAGGCGGCCGAAGCGGCTGAGAGAGAGAGAGAGAGCAGCGGGAGTTAAAGTACCCCCCAATGAATGGTTTGATCAATCTGGGTATACACCTGGTTGTCCGGCATGCGGTGCGTTGGAATTAGGTGTGAATCCTGATGGGTTAACTCATTCTAGTGAATGTATTGATCAGTTTGAAAAGCTGTTGAAAGGTAGCTCAGCTGATGTGAGTGATTCCATGAAGGTTGGTACCTCTGGTCCCAGTGTGATGGTTGATACCTCAAAAGGGGGTGTTGGGAATGATGTCAATGGTGATGTAGCCCAGGGCTCCTTTGGTGGGGGTGTTAAACGTCCGTTGGAACGATCGGGGGAAGCCAGTGATGATAGCTGTGCTCCGAGCATTGCTCCTAGCATCCATGAGAAAGAAAAGGCTCGGTTCTCGAGTCCTCAGAATGTTGAAGATGCACAGATAGCTGATGGCTCCCACGTTTCAACTCGTGGAACGAAACGTGTAGCTGATGAACAGCTTGAACCAGAACCTGAATCCTTGGATGTTGGGGAGTCTAGGAAACGACCTCTTGAAAACGATGGGGACATGTTGGACAGTGTTGGTGTCTGTCTTACGGATGATTGTAGCAGGGTTCATGGGATCATGCAACTTTCAGAGGGATTCACGGGGGCTGACATGTTCTTCGAGGACCAGTCGTTGCAGTCGGTTGTTTACCAAGGCGGTTCTAAGTCAGAGACAGTGTCGTTCTGTGGATCCTCAATAAAGGTTTGGAAACCAGACTATGCGGTTGATGATTCGACGTCAAATACCCTAGATGGTAACCTTACTTTTTCAGGGATGTTGACTGAAGTCAAGAATCTGGACAGGGTTAGTGCAGGGAAACCACTTAGGCAGTCCGAAGCCACTGCAAAGGCGGATGAGTATGGTGTTCGCATCATACCATGCCGTTGGGTCACAACGGAGAAGGTGATTGATGGAGAAGATGGCGTACGAGCCCGTATAGTGGTCAAAGACATCGCTTCTGGTGGGGGCAAGGCCAAGAGCCTTGGTATTTCGTCGCCAACACCCAGTTCAGAGTCTATCAAAATGGCACTTGCCATCGGTGGATATTCCAATGCGTATGGATGGACGCTGGATTGTTCGGCAGCCTTCATGCATACACCTTTGGGGAAGGAACGAAAGGTGATTGTGAGGTTTCCAGCGTCGATGAGTTGGCCAGATAACTCACCATTGTTCATGGATTTGAGTAAAAGTCTCAACGGAATCAGATCCGCTTCTCTTGACTGGTTGGAGTATGTGCAGGGAATTGTGAAACCACTTGGATTGACATGCGATGTTACTAGTCCATGTGTGTTTACCGCACCAGGTACGGTCATGATCATCTATGTGGATGACTTGTTAATCTTCTCAAACAAACCTGACATGGGGAAGAAAATTTGGGAGAAGTTGAATGTGGTAGTTCCCACGAAAGTCATGGGTCAGTTGTTTCCAAATCAAGAGGGGTCCATGAAATTTGTTGGAAGGGTGATTCGTCGGCAAGCTGGGGCCAAAGAACTGTTGGTTGGTGTTGCACCAGGGTATCTCGATTCCTGTTATCGTGATTATGGAATGGAGAAGATGAAGCTGGGGAAACCCGTTGTGCCTAACTTGAGAGAGACACTTGATGGGCCTCCGGAACCACCATTGAGTACTGAGGCATATCAAAGATATCGTAGGAGTTTGGGAAAGATGGCATGGCTATCACAGCCTCGAGAGGATCTCCATATTTTCATAGCATATTTGGCTACGGGCCAACATGCTCCAGATGGTCGTCATGAAAAGGCCATGAGGCAGGTCCTGAGGTTTCTGTTGTTTGATGGTGACCAAGAATTATCTTTTCCATCTCCTGGGAATGTGAAATCTTTGTTTCAGGATTCGGTTGAGTCGTCGGGAGAACCATTAATGGTGGTGTCTGTGACGCGTCACATGCACCTATGAGGGCGACTCAGAGAAAGGGAATTTCTGGAGCTTTCATTTTCGTGTTATCTTCACTGGTGAAAGGTTTCTCACGTCATCAGACGTGCACATCACTGTCAAGCTGCGAATCCGAGATGTTTGCAATCCAGGAAACGGCACAGGAGGCTATGGGTCTCTTACCGTTAGTGAGAAAGATGGTGAATGACTTCTTTGGGGACTTGGCTGGATTTGAAGGTAGGAAGTTTCCTATTTTGATGCTTACCGACTCCGAGTCGGCCAAGCAGTTGCTTCCAGCACTTGATGTTCCACGGAAATCCAGACATACGGAAGTGAGAATTTTTTGGTTGCGTGAACAATTAGAGAGGTATATACAGCTTGGTTGGATTGAAGGTCCTACAAACTTGTCAGATATCCTAACTAAGTGTTCAAGCTACCACTTTGTTCATAGGGCAACTTGTGGATTTCAGCCGAAAAGCCCAGCAGTAACCGAAGGGTCAAAGGGTTTGAAAGGGTCTGACAAACCTTTGCATACAGTGTAAACCTCGTGACAAAACGATTGCATTGATTTTTGTTGAGTTTTGCTGTGATGAACAGAGTGCACTGTCACAACACAACACAGCGTTTGCGTACATTGGAGTAACCGCTGAGGGGGAAGAAGCATCGACTTTGCGAAGCGTGCTGGAACGAGTTGAACGCTTGTGTGCTAATGCGTCGGCTCTTGGAATGCGTCCACACGTACATTTTCATGCGAGCTGTCCGTGTGCGTCTGGATCTCCAATACGGTACTTGCGCCAGGATGCAGGTTCTGAGGATATTCGGTTCGCTGAACTTGAACCCCTTCTTAAAAGGTTGCCGTCGTACCGCAAGAAAGCTGATACATTCAGCTTGGAATGGCCAGTGAACAATGTGTTATGGTCATATGCAGGTGTCAAGGACTTGTTGAATGAACTAGGTCTCAAACAGGAAGCAGTTGTGAGGTTGTGCAAACTTGGGTACGTATCGCGCTCAGGTAAACCTGTAGGAAAGAGGCTGAGGTTTGTGTGCGACTCGGAGGAGTTTGTCAAACCGTTGAGGCGTTTCCAGGCATGCAGGTGCAAGGAACATGCGCAGCTGAATGACGTGAACTGGAACGAGACTGGTAAGTATAACAAGTCGCTGGCGCTAGCGTTGTGTAACGCGGCGTACGCGTGTGCGCGAGCGAGGGGCGTGCACTGAAACACACACACATAGGTGCGTGTACAGCAGTTGATGCTCTGTTGCAGTCATGTCACAGAGAGTCAGAGAGGATGAGACAGATCGTACAATTCAAACAAACGGATGTATGGACAGACAATGGACGCGTTGTTTGTTGCGAGTAATCTAAGAGGGTAGCAATGAAAACCTTTTAGGATCTAGCTAGATGAAGTGTTGCGTTTCCACCTTTTTTTTGGAAGTCTTCCGAATGGAAGAGCTCCTGACCTTTTGCGTGTGACCTTGCTGTGTTTCACACGGGAGCTAAGTATCATCTCCCGGGATGTATACATGTACAGAGGAGGCCTAAGAATGCCACGCTTTTAGGACCTTGTTTGGACTGTTTTGAATTTCAGCTGAAGTCACGCGACGCGTAACCATGCTAACTTGAGGGTAAGGAAGTGTTTGATCCTGGCGGATCTTCTTAGGGGTGCTGGTAGGGGGTTGAAACAGTTTTAGCTCTGTATGGGTATCCGTTCGAACGACGCCATGGATGGACGAAGCTTCCCTCGAAAGGGGGTGTGGAAATATCCGGTATTTTTGGCTGGTGAGCGAGGAAAGCTTCTGGCTTTGTGCATATTTGGATGAACGAGATGAAGTGGTACAGTGTGCGAGTTCTGCTTTGGTGGGGCGTGCATATTCTGCTTTGGAGAATTCAATGCTGGCATTCTTCGAGAGCAAATTTGGAATTCGTGACTCTGGTCACCGGAAGAATGCTCGGGTGAGACTACATCAATTGGCCCGACCAATTGAGGTAGTGTCATCTTAGTGTTCAGAATTGTGTTTGGATATTGCATTGATATAACATTCGTGGATGCGGTGAGACTGTTATCTGTTGGGATCGGTTTTATGGTAACCATGAATATTTGTAAATAGATGCGAAGCCTGGAGCACTTTTCGGACATGTCTTGATGACAGTGAGGAGTTCAGGATTGAGCTGAGAACGTTTGCATGCATTTGGAATCAATCTGAATTGAGGACGTTTGAATGCATGAGTGCATTTGAAATAATTCAAGAGTGTGAACATTTGAATGCAAGTGGAATCGTATGCATAGAAAGTGTTTATGAATTCAAAGAACCTGGAATGGAGTTTCCAGAAACCCACAGAATTTTTCAGCGAAAGTTGCGTTCTGTGAACTTTACTTTTATGGGAAACTTTCATAGAAAGTTTCCGCACTGTGACGAACCGATTTGAACTTTGAACTTTGGACTAAACTGAGTTTAGAGTGGCTGCTTTTTTTCGGTAGCTGATTGTGTAACTGTGAATAGTCGACACGTCGTTTTGAGTTTGTTGGTTGATAGGTTAACATCGAGACGGTGGTTGCCGATGTCCCTCAATGATGACAACAGACCGAGCACCCGTCATCATAGTGAGATGACAAAAATGGGTTGCCAGTCGTCTGAGGGGGCATCAGCGACCGCAGTGTCAATGTTGACTATCTCTGGTTAGTTGAAGAGAGTTTTTTTGAGAAAGATCTTCGGATCTTGAACGTTTAAACAATTGTTGCGGTCAAGCTGTATGGTTGCTTTTGGCTCAAGGCCAAGGAAACTGCAAAGAAGTAGTCTAAGACAGCCACGTGGTTTGGTCCATCTTGTTTGTTGCTTTGGTTCGTGTGTTTTTTGTTGCTACAGCACCTCTGAGAGAGCGTCCAAAAGGGTTGAGCTGCTCCGAACCTGAGAGCTTGTGTGTGGGAACCGCGTTTGCGTAAACTTCGCTGTGCGTAGGTTGTAGGAACTGCATCTAGGTGTAGGTCCTGGGATTTACGTAGAAAGGATTTTTGAACCAACTTGGGTTTGAATTTTCCGCACTTACCCAAAGGGTGCTCCCACAGGGTGTCAAATTTCCATAGTTTGTGTTTTTGCTTGCTTTGCTTTGGTTTGTTTTCTGGATGATCGTGACAGCATATAGGACTATGTACCGGTCCTCCACCAGTTACTTTTGCGGTCACCCTACAGGAACGGCCTACGCGTTAAATAATTAATCCCATTGCAACATGCTCTTAAACATGTTGAACGACCTGACGGAAGCCATGAAGGCGTTGGACGGAAAAAAACAAAATAGGTCACGAATTCTGTTTGCCAAAAACTGATTCCAGCAACTTCACATTGTCGATGAAAAACCAACCTACTGTGTTCAAAACTTGCAACCTTTACTCAAGGCATCGGAAAGTATCAATTCCGGCCAGTTTGGTCTCAAACAACAAAAAACCAGGATCCCACGTTGTAGTTCCTCAACTACAACATCCAAATTCACAAGCTCCTAGGAGGACATGGTTGTAAAAACCATGACATCCCAAATTCAGAATTCTCCAAAAAATGCAAATGTTCCGATCATAATGGATCATCACGGTGTATCAACTCTGATGTCACAGAATCACGAAATTGCACAGATGTTACAGAATCACGAGATCACAAAATTGCACATATTCCAATGTCATAGTTGTTGGAACAACTATGACACTTTCCAATGACAAATTCAGATCGTTGATGGTAATTTCACCAACCATGTCAATGCACCAAATTGGCTATGGAAATTTGACACCCTATGGGAACACCCTTTGGGTTAAGGGTGAAGCGACATGCCATTCATCATTAGTTGTATAGTTTGCACAGAAGATACGTGGAAGGCTACTACAAGACTTCATGACGCGATGGAAGATTGGTAGAGAGAACACTCTACTTATTGCGGAAAGGAATCTTGTATGTGACCATCCTGTGCCACAATATTCTATTAGTCTTCGGACTTGTTACTTCTGACATCAGGATGATGTCATTGATCAGTGTTGACCAGTGATTGTGGTATATTGATCAGTTCTACATCTTATTCTGGATTCGACTTGAGTCTGGTACAGCTTATTGCTTGAGTTGAAGATACCTACATTGGTTTGACATTGAGACTACTTCTTGTGTCCACGACATTCCTGGACACTGAATATTGTGAGGCTCATTCTCTCCAAGTGATGAGAACACAGCTAGAAACTCTTGGAGAAGAGTTTAAGCTAGTTGGAAACATCTGATGGAGAGAACCTGCTGTACTTTGAGTTTGGACTATGGGATGCATTGGTATTGTGAGGACAATGGCCATATTCGAGCATCTTATTTGTCTGAAAGTTTTGTGATGAGATGTTTCGGTATTGTGAGGACAATACCTACATCATCGTCATCGTGACCTATAGATCATACACTTGATCTTATGGTATGCACTTTATCGTTCCTGAGATGACTTTGGTTATCTCTATGAGGACGACATTGCTTTGAGACCAAAGTCGTGTCTACATTGTGGATTGGCTAGTACAGTGGTCGAAAGACTTCAGCGATACAACTGTATTTGGCTGACCTACATTGACAATGTCGAATAGAACATTCTATTCTCCATTGAGATTGGAAGCTGTGAGATGCTATCTCTATGTGGAAAACTGATTTGGAGAAAGAACTTTGTGTTCTGACTATGTTTTGTATTCGGAAGAAGGTTGTACAGATACCTTGTGTGAATCACTTCGTTCTTGAGAAGCTAGTCAGCTTGTGACTAATGAGCTGGTTATTCACGTTTGGATGAGAACCAGTTTGATTTGAGAACTTTTGGAAGTGTTTCGATGATTTTGAATTTATCTAGTGAAATTGAGGTTTGTAGACTTCTAGCAGCTGGAATAGTTTCAACAAACCTTTATTTGAAGAACTTGAGGTTTGTTAACTGGAAACCTGAAATCGAGTTTACCAGTTGAGACATCGGCTCGAAGGACTGGTGTCAGAAGTTCATTTAATGAACAAGAGCTGCTGTGTCACATAACTTGACATAAGACAGACCAACAGAGGGAACTCCTTTCTTCCCGTTGTGTTTTTGTTCTTTTGTTTGTTGTGTTTGTGTTTCTCCGCGACTGATCGTGTTGCGTCTGGAGCGAAAAGAAGGAGCTTGACGTCAGCATGTGGGAGTCGAGGGAGAAACATTCCTTTTGACACGGTATTGCTTTAGTTTAATTAGTTTTGGGAATTTACGCTCTGCGCTTGTGTTTGGTGTGCGTGGTTGACGTACGCGTCCGCCTGCGTAGTTCTGTAGGAATTTGGATGAAGCGTTAGATCTGACCGCAGATCTGTGCACAGCGCTTTTTCTACATGGTAGCGGAGCTCTACGGAGCTACCCACACCATTCTCCGCTGACCCTTGTTGCAGTGTACTAAGGACGCCATCTAAGGTGAAGCTGAGATCGTTTGTATTGAGCTCCTGGATTTTCGCGAGATCTGTGTTGAGCTTGTACTAAGGTTCTGAAGTGATCACTAGGTTGGTATGCTGCGAGTGTAGAGTCAAGGGCATCGAAGAGCTTGAGTATTCTTGATTCAGATAGTGTGTTTTTTGTTTCACCTTTTGGCATGTTGGCTGTGAGGTCATTGGTTGAAGGTGACTTGTCAATTGATTGCCGGAGATGACATGGTTTTGGAATGCTTAGGATATCTCGACAGGCTGAGGTTGGGAGTAAGTCCTGGAGACACAAGTGAGGTGTTTGGACAGTGAAGACTCCGACAGCCTACCTGGAGATGAGCATTGAGAGTATCTCGATAGGCTGAGGTTGGGAGTAGGTCCTGGAGACACAAGTGGAGTGTTTGGACAGTAGAGACTCCGACAACTGGCCTAGAAGTCATTGAAAGTAAAAGTTGAGAAACCACTGGAGTGTGAGTGGAACCGAGGCGTTTGAGCTCAAGAGAAAAGTGTCGCCATATCATCTGTATTAGGAATGGACAACCGCCGTGAGAACCGACCATTACGTGAAGCAATGGAGGAACGTTACATTGAATGGATTATCGGCTTAGAGAGGGTGACCAGCGTCTTGAGACTAGTACAGACTCTGATTGTTCTCATGGAATGGCTTTTACCTTTGCTTGAAGATGTTCGTTTGAATGCGAACCAACGAGACATCATGTCAATGTTCCGTGACCATCTCGTGGAATTGGAGATCGAAATGCAAAGGCAGATTTGTGAGATGCGTGAGCATATCTTAGGCAGATATCAGAGGTCATTGCAAGGTTGAAATACCTGTGACCCATTGCTGTGTGATAGATTTGCCAGATGTAGTCGATAGGGTTCCTGGCAGTAGTGGTAAGCGTGAGAAAAATGGGTGACAACGCCGGAGCTGCATGTGAGAGTATGTTGCAGTTGCGTTGCATGTGTGATTTGCATTTTATTGTGTGTGAGAAGCTTGGTGACTTTGGCAAGAAAGAGAGAGAGAGCCTGGAGAGTCACTAGGAAACTAGGAAGCTTGGTGATTTTGGCAAAGAGCGAGAGAGAGTGCCTGGAGAATCACTAGAAAGCATTGGAAAGAGTTAGAAGGAAAGTGGGCTGGACGGCAGGGTGCTGCATAGGTCCATATTAGAAAAATAAGAAAGAGTAACATCTCGACAGGTTGGTCAGGTTGTAGATGATCCTGGACGCACGGAGCGCGCAGTGCGTGGTGCTACTGAGCCTGGCGTCATGCCTGGAGATGACAGTTGGAGAGAGAAAGTTTGGCATGAGAACCACGGAGGGTCAGTAACCTTGGTTTAGTTGCCACAGAGTTGAGAAAGTTTGGCATGAGAACCACGGAGGGTTGGTGACCTTGGTTTAGTTGCCCCACACAGTTGAGAAAGTTTGGCATGAGAACCACGGAGGGTCAGTAACCTTGGTTTAGTTGCCACAGAGTTGAGAAAGTTTGGCATGAGAACCACGGAGGGTTGGTGACCTTGGTTTAGTTGCCACAGAGTTGAGAAAGTTTGGCATGAGAACCACGGAGGGTTGGTGACCTTGGTTTAGTTGCCCCACACAGTTGAGAAAGTTTGGCATGAGAACCACGGAGGGTCAGTAACCTTGGTTTAGTTGCCACAGAGTTGAGAAAGTTTGGCATGAGAACCACGGAGGGTTGGTGACCTTGGTTTAGTTGCCCCACACAGTTGAGAAACGTTGGCATGAGAACCACGGAGGGTCGAGTTTGCTTTGTCAGTGACCTTGGTTTAGTTGCCACATTTGCAATGTAATGCGTGAATAATTGAACTCCTGAGGTTCAGTAGTGTGCAGGAGCAGTGGAGCTTGACGGATGTTTGCACTGACTGGTGACCTTGAGATTGGAGCCTGAAGCATTGTTGTTTGCCTGGCATTGTAGGTACTGGAGTGCTGAGAGAGAGAGATAGGAACCGTCATGGCACTGAAGGCACAGTGGAACTTGGTGTTGAGACTGTTGGTTGACAACGGAGTGAGAGTGAACTGTGTTTGCCTGTTTGGGAACGTTGATTTTGATTTCTCAGATGCATCAGGTAGCCAAGGATGTTGGTTTGAACTGCAGTTGTGATTGCGTTTGATTGGGACATGCAGTGAGTCATTGGAAACGACCTGAGCTGTGTAGGTAGTGGAAACTGCTTTGAACTGTATTTTAAAACGAAACAGGAAATTTTGTTGTGAGTTTGTTTTCATGTCTCTTTGACTGGAATTTGAACAGTTGTGCAGTGTCGCAGGCAGGTCAGGTATGACTTACGTTACTTGGATTGTTGCAGTTGTTTGTGAAACCTGGGACAGATGCAGAGAAGGTACATTGAACCCTGAGACAGGTAGGTACTCTGGAGTTGTTGTCAGACTGACTGGACTTTATGTGAAGACAACTTGAATGCAAGCATTCCCTTTTTGGCTTAGAGCAATCGTACCGTACCTCTCTAGATGGATGGGCGAGCACGGAGATTTCTGCAAGCCACTTTTGACTGTGAGACGAGCTCTATGGTCTTTATAGCGATGATTGCCAGTGTGGTTTGCCTACGTTGGTTATGGCACTTCATTTGGTAGAAATGTAGTTGAGAACAAGATGCTTGTGATGTTAGTCGACCCTGGAGGGTTTCCTTTGCGAACCTTGGGCCATGTTGAGTGGACATCTTGTACTACCAGAAGGCTGGCATGGAGTTTCACGAGATTTACAGCATTGGAGCGTTGCAGAGGATCCTGAGAGAGGAAGTAGAGCGGTAGTGTAGTTTGTGCGTTTGCGTGTTGCTCAGAGTGAAAAGCAAGAGAGGGAATCTGGGATTTGAGATTTACAATTTTCTTTTGAATTGAAGAGTTTTGACTTACAACAAAAAGAAAGGAAATGGGCTGGATGGCAGAGGCGCTGCATAGGTCCATAGGGAACTGGACGGCAGGGGCGATTACGACTTGCATAGGTTCCGAAAAGAAAAGAAAAGTTGTAGAAAGTCAAAGCGTGGACCAGATTGCAAGACGTTGCAAGGTTCACACATGAGCTAGAGTGCAGACGTGCATAGGCTCAGAGAACAGATTAAGTCAGAAAGAAAGAGACAAAGGGAACTGGACGGCAGGGGCGATTACGACTTGCATAGGTTCCAAAACGTGAAACTGACTGAAATGAATGTAAATGTGATGTCAGTTTGTGGCTCGACATGCTGTCTAAGTGAGAGACGAAGTATGGAGCTGTCTATTATGCTGGACTTGACGTGACATTTTGTCTGGACTTCTCATGTTTGTATAGGTTTCATTCCACTTTTGTTGTTTTATTATAAGACAACTTTGGCTCAGTGTTTTTGCATTTCAGCTGTCCTCACGATCGCTTTGAGATCCTATGGCATCAATGGCAATGGAATCCATTCGTCTTTGGTTGGCTCTGACTCCGAGGCAGTTTGAGGACTTGAACAATGGCAAGGAGATTCAGCCTGACGAATATTCCAAAAGGTTTGGACTACGAAAAGACCCGGTTGCTGCCGTTGAGCGTGCGCAGTACTTCAATGATTGGACACCGGAAGGTCCCAAAGGTGAGTTCTGTGCCAAGGATTATGTCCTTGTGAGGTCGAACTGACCGCCATTGGCTATCTCCAGAAGGCCGAGGCGGGGATTCTGCTGAAATATAAGCCCAACGAATACCGTTGGCAGGGCACGATGAAAGCTATGGAGTTTGACCAGAATGGCAACTTATTATACAAGTTTGCCGCGGACGCTCACCAGATCGTCTGAGTACAGAAGAAATATCCTCACAATGTATAGGTTTTTGCAATGGTCCCAGGCCGGGTGGTAATGCTAGGCTTGGAAGCCGACGCCAGATGCGAGGAGAAATGCAAAAGCTGTGGTGAAAGAGCTGTCAAGCTGAGATTGGAGTGAAATGACAATTTTGGGATGTCTTGGAACTTCAAAGTTTTGGACGATTTCGGACTGGACGGAACTTGGACTTGTGGAACTCAGTGTGAGTAGTTTTCTGTCAGCTGTCACGAGCTTTGCATGAGTTTTCATTTTTGCTGCATGACATGTCTATGGGTTTCATGTGCACGGAAACCACGGTGATCTGTTTTGCAGTTTTGTGAAGAGTTGTGCATGCATTGGCAGTTGGGTTTGGATTGAGTTTGCGGTTGCCACAAGTTTGCATTATTTTTGTTTTTGTCTGAGACATTGAAGTTTGGTCGATCACATATTACCTGTCAAGATGTGTGGCACGCATCTTGGGGTAGTAGTGAGTGATCCTTGTCGGAAGTGTGAATCATCTGTTAAGGTGTGCGGCACGCACCTTAGGATGAACAAGAGAGAGTTTGGGCTTGGCATGGCATGAAATGGTTGAGTTGCAATCTGCATGGTCATTAGAGGGATTGTCGAGTTTGATTGCAGATTATGCCCAAGCTGTATTTGGGCCCCGGCTTATCTCAGCGAGTGCATCAGGCCTTGTCTAGGAGACTCGAA
The DNA here is from genome assembly GCA_947184155.2 of Cladocopium goreaui. NCBI lineage: Eukaryota > Dinophyceae > Suessiales > Symbiodiniaceae > Cladocopium > Cladocopium goreaui. The sequence goes on from CAMXCT020003802.1 coordinate 206,415, forward strand.
TGATTCATGGCAGCGAACGTGCCAGCTCCAGCAGCCCCGGCAGTTCCAACAGCAGAGGGAGAGCTTCCCTTGTCTGAGAATCCACCGTTGACGGCACAGGCAGGAAGTGCCGAGACGGATTCAGAGAAAGAGAAAGAGCAGGACACTGCCCGTATGCATGGAGATGATAAGGAAGACAAAGAGGAAGGAGATGCTGGAAGAGATGATGATAGATCGAGATCCCCAAGGTTGAGAATGCATGGGCCACTTGACCATGGTGATGCCACAGACCTGTTGAGCTCTACCACGGACCTGGCTGTGGGAATCACTTCGATGGTCGCTGCGCTGAAAGGGTCGACGGACAAACTTGAGACCCTCATCAAGAGTACACATACTCTTCAGCAGGACCTTTGCCGAAGCCTAGAGATCGTGGGAGAGGCAGTCAACAACATGGCACGGGCATCAGAATCATTGGCTGCTGGTGTGAACCACAACACCAGCAGAGTGGGTGCAGTCGTGGGTGAATTTAATAAATTGAAAAAGCACCTGGAGTGGTCGCTGGACGTCTCAATGAAGGACGTGCTCAAGGATAACAAGAAAGGCCGCATGGAGCGAGACCAATCCTTGCAGGATGTGATGACCCAGCTCCACGAATCGATGGACAAGCTACAAGAAAATATGAAGCTGGTTGCTGAGAGGATTGAAAAGGGGACACCGCCGCCAGAGGCAGCTCCAGCATATGATCCTCCGCAGCCACCCATGGGACATCCTGGCATGTCACAGAGCAGTCCACCATTGGCACCTATGACGCCGGCACCTGGCGCGAGTTTGAGCTCAGGGCAACTCCCGCCTCCACCAGCAGTGCCACCAAGACCTGTGATCCCAGCACCGCCGACGTTGCCGACGGTGAAGTTCGCGGGTTATAGCCCGGCAAGGATGGGCGAAGTCCCAATGAGCTATCCCCTGGCTCTTGAGGTGAAAGACATCAAATCACCACCTTCTCAGGTGATCGAGGAAGTCACGGGGCGTATCAGATCTGTTTCACCCACACCACGTCACGATCCTTTGACGGGGACGGCAGCGTTCTCCCCTCTCGGGTATATGCAGATTCAGGGGACGCGGGAATACCGCAGGGTATACCCCTGATATCTATACCTAAGCAGAGTGCCAAAGGCACCGGAATTCGCCTCGTGTAACGACAAGAGAATAGTTGATTTTGTCAACTCGAGGTTCACTTGTTGTTTTCAGAAAGGACAATATGGTTGAGCACCGGTACCAAGCTTGAGTTTAAAAGGGGGTGAGACACGCTGATTGACGCAGTAGACACAATTTTGTCTGCATATTGGTTTTTGGTTTTTGTTTGAGGTTCGTTTTGTTGTCATATGTCTCTCAATGACGATAGCGAGAGCAACGTTCGTGAAGGCATTCAGAACTTGGAGTTGCTGACAGATCTGAGGGAGACATCATGAAGAAAAGTTGAAGTTGTTCTTGTTCGGCTTGATTGCGGTATTTTTCAGGTCTTGAGTTTTTGTTGCTTGAAACATGGAACTTGATGCTGTGAGTGTTTTCACAAACATTTGCTGTAATTGTGTTGTCATGGCACATGATGAGAACCTGGGAAGAAACTCGGACGGAATCTGAGTTTAAGAAAAGGAAAATCTTCCGGGGAATCTGATGCCATGATTGCAGACATATTGCACCCTCATGTCATTATATAGACTCGAACAAGACATACCACACCTCCGAGATCTTTAGGATGGATCAGACGTTGAAAGGGGGACGGCGATCTATGCGATGATGAAGCTGTGAGAGATGTTTTTCCAAAATGTCCCTCACCGCTTCCTCATTCTGTGCCAATCTTCGCTAGTCCTGACCCTGACTGTGAAAGATTTTCATTCAGAACATTTTGAATTTGTTGTGCCGTGACTGTGAACTGTACTTCACTTGCTTTGAATTTGAGATGAGTTGCATGAGTGATATTATTTCACTTGCGTTTTCTTTTCATACGCCTACCTTCTACACGAAGGTGCGGATTAGCTGAAACAGTTGGCCTTTGTTTTCGCATTGACTCCGACTGTGTGACGTTAGGTTTCGTCTTGGGCCTCGCGTGTGTGTGTGTGTTTTGTTCTGTTCTGTTCTGTTGTTGTTTCGTTCGTTGTAGGAAAACAACAGCACCGTAGATATATCGTTATTGACGCCATGGTTTATCCGAGGAACTGGATTTTGGAAGAGCTTAGTACTGGAAAGACTTTAGAAGTCTTTGGACTGAGTCTGGTATTCTTACATCTGGTTTTCGCAACAGAGAAGATTTTTGAATTTGCGAGCTACGACATTGTGCATGAGTCAAACGAGATGAGTTTTGGATGATGACTCATCCTCCATTTTTGATAGCGTTGAAAGAAGCACCGTCTTTGACTGTCCTTCTTCTGTCTTTGGATATCTTTTGATCATGGATGTGATCTGGAAAGTGAACATTTTTCTGCGGATATTCGAATGGTATCCGTACCTGGAAGTGATGCGAGTTGATGAGATGTCATGTCGAAAGGGGGTATGGAAATTTGACACCCTATGGGAACACCCTTTGGGTTAAGGGTGAAGCGACATGCCATTCATCATTGGTTGTATAGTTTGTGCACAGAAGATACGTGGAAGGCTACTACAAGACTTCATGACGCGATGGAAGATTGGTAGAGAACACTCTACTTATTGCGGAAAGGAATCTTGTATGTGACCATCCTGTGCCACAATATTCTATTAGTCTTCGGACTTATTACTTCTGACATCAGGATGATGTCATTGATCAGTGTTGACCAGTGATTGTGGTATATTGATCAGTTCTACATCTTATTCTGGATTCGACTTGAGTCTGGTACAGCTTATTGCTTGAGCTGAAGATACCTACATTGGTTTGACATTGAGACTACTTCTTGTGTCCACGACATTCCTGGACACTGAATATTGTGAGGCTCATTCTCTCCAAGTGATGAGAACACAGCTAGAAACTCTTGGAGAAGAGTTTAAGCTAGTTGGAAATATCTGATGGAGAGAACCTGCTATACTTTGAGTTTGGACTATGGGATGCATTGGTATTGTGAGGACAATGGCCATATTTGAGCATCTTATTTGTCTGAAAGTTTTGTGATGAGATGTTTCGGTATTGTGAGGACAATACCTACATCATCGTCATCGTGACCTATAGATCATACACTTGATCTTATGGTATGCACTTTATCGTTCCTGAGATGACTTTGGTTATCTCTATGAGGACGACATTGCTTTGAGACCAAAGTCGTGTCTACATTGTGGATTGGCTAGTACAGTGGTCGAAAGACTTCAGCGATACAACTGTATTTGGCTGACCTACATTGACAATGTCGAATAGAACATTCTATTCTCCATTGAGATTGGAAGCTGTGAGATGCTATCTCTATGTGGAAAACTGATTTGGAGAAAGAACTTTGTGTTCTGACTATGTTTTGTATTCGGAAGAAGGTTGTACAGATACCTTGTGTGAATCACTTCGTTCTTGAGAAGCTAGTCAGCTTGTGACTAATGAGCTGGTTATTCACGTTTGGATGAGAACCAGTTTGATTTGAGAACTTTTGGAAGTGTTTCGATGATTTTGAATTTATCTAGTGAAATTGAGGTTTGTAGACTTCTAGCAGCTGGAATAGTTTCAACAAACCTTTATTTGAAGAACTTGAGGTTTGTTAACTGGAAACCTGAAATCGAGTTTACCAGTTGAGACATCGGCTCGAAGGACTGGTGTCAGAAGTTCATTTAATGAACAAGAGCTGCTGTGTCACATAACTTGACATAAGACAGACCAACAGAGGGAACTCCTTTCTTCCCGTTGTGTTTTTGTTCTTTTGTTTGTTGTGTTTGTGTTTCTCCGCGACTGATCGTGTTGCGTCTGGAGCGAAAAGAAGGAGCTTGACGTCAGCATGTGGGAGTCGAGGGAGAAACATTCCTTTTGACACGGTATTGCTTTAGTTTAATTAGTTTTGGGAATTTACGCTCTGCGCTTGTGTTTGGTGTGCGTGGTTGACGTACGCGTCCGCCTGCGTAGTTCTGTAGGAATTTGGATGAAGCGTTAGATCTGACCGCAGATCTGTGCACGGCGCTTTTTCTACATTGGCTGCAACGTCATTGTCAACGTCGGACGACTGCAACGATGACTGCAGCAACTACAAAATTCATCTCGATCCAGACCAGCCCCCTTTCGAGGTTTCGACCACACAGCCATAACTGTGCAACCACCGGTGACACAACCGCTCAAGAAAGTGAGGAATCCCAGAGCCGCAATGAGGCACAAGATCTCCTACGCTTACAAGAATATGTTTGCAAACTGACGCATACCCAAAGGACACTGGAGGACACCTATGCCTTATTGCAACAAACAGAATGCCTTGCAGGCGTAATCAACGAGCAAGATTGCAGAGCTATACGCACGGCTTGCTGTTGCCCAAAGGGCCCGAGCCAATGTAACAGAACGTGAAGTTATAAGGCGGCTACAGCTCATGCAGGCGAGCGTACAACACTACCCGACAGAGGACCTCAACACAGCTGACACAAGTTGCCCGTCCAGGACCTTGGCCGAACACTTCGATGACAGACCTGTTCCCTGTCCAGAGAAAAAAAACGCTCGCATCCCTGTGTCAATGTGACTGAGCCAGCAACCATGGTCAACCGACCGCACCGAAGACAATTGACTGCAGCGTATACATTTGTTGACCGCTGCAGGAGCTCCACGCTTGCAAGTCTGCATCAATGCTGTCGAGCTGGCGATCATCGCTAACTCGATCTCATTGGATACAGTTTTTGAAAGCTGCATGCACTGCAAGGTGCCCTACAGCTCCCAATGATGCTTGGAAAAGAACTACTGAGCGGACTCTGAGTGCGCCCTGAATGTCGTAGCTACTGCTGTCATTTCTCACAATAGATCATGTCTCACCTCCTGTTTCACTTTTTATTCGTTTTTCACCACTCTCGTTGCGACCCGGCGTTGTCGGTGTTTGCTTCGAAGTGCCAGGGTGAATGTTATGCCTGAACGGCTCTCTGTGATCTCGGGGCTGGCTGGGGGATCCCTGGTTTCCGCTTTGAGCTTTGTTGCTTTTCACCCTCTTACCTGGCCCCTTTTGTGTTTCTGTGTTTTCTTTGTTTTGCTTCTTTTTCGGTGGCCATTATCATTATGACACACAAGATGTCATCATGCATGTTATTCCCATTGCTGGTGGCTATCCCACTCCTCTGTGTTCTGTTTGGTTTGGTTGTGGTTGTGTGTTTTTGTGTTTGTTTGCTTCTTTTTTGGTGTGGTTTGATTTTGATGGGATTGCTCACTGGAATGTGTATTGGTCCATTACCAGCGCTTTTGAGGCTATCGACGAATAGACGGCCTTACATGCTAATTAAAATTCATCTTTTTTGCTGCGGTTGAACGTGTGTAACGACCTGGCGAAAGCCGTGAAGGCGTTGGACAGAAAAAAACAAATTTCGTAAAGGAACAATTGGATTTGTTCCTTTCTTGGTCGCCAACCAGCCTCCCGAGTCGCCTAAGCACCGCCACTGGCGGGTCAGGAGATCCGCAAAGGAGCGGGTGCCGGAGTTTTCTTTACACAGGAAAAGAATCTTGAGTCTGTGATCTATGTCGAGCTTGAGGAGGGCAAAAGGATAAGGATCGCCATGGATTTGGATTTGCCAGCTCCAAAAAACCCTTGGATGCACAAGTCAAGTCAGTTGGACACCGGGCCCGGCGGTATGATGTGCAGAGGCGAGGTTTGCTTGGACATACTCCCCGGGTTCACAATGACTTGGTAAGGTGTCATTAGTCCTTGCGGGGCAGCCACTTGGTCAATAACCTCCCATTATGCAAACCTGGGACATCGTTTGGTCCATTCAAAGAGGTCATCACTTCCTCCAGGAGTTGTAGTTTGCACTACACTCAATTTGGGTGACAGAGATGCGTTGGCAGTACGTGATTATGCAAGGTGAACAACAGCCGACCCACATGCAAGGTGATGAATCACCAGCAACAATTGATCCTGTGCCTCAACAAAGCACTGCTGCAGCGTCATCTGATGCGCCGCAATCTAGCAAGCGCGATACAGAACATGAGGACTCAGGTGGGGATTCAAAACGTCTTCACTCTGAGTTGCTGACACTCAGATGCCTCATGGAGATGTTGTGCCACAGACACCACAGTCTGAAGCTGGACGTGATTTAGTTGATGACACCTCAATTGAAGACATGATGTCGCCCAACAAGATTGCCAAGCATGGCGATGGTCCAGGCAGTGTCAATTTGCTTGGACAACTGCGACAGATCGAGCATTTGGACATTGAACCCGATGTTGTTTTGCAAGAACAGGATTTTGATGTCATGCTGCAACATGAGTTGAATCTTGATGAAGATCCTTATGAACATGTTTCAGAGCTCAGCAACCGCATGAAGGAACTCAGTTATGTGCGCACTTGGCGTGAAAAGAAGGATGATTCTGGCAATGCAATCTGGTTGAGAAGAAGCAGACTTGTGGCAAGGGAATACACTTGGTTGCAGCCCGACAGAGAAGCCTTGTTCTCACCGGCTTCCTCCAACATTGCAACCAGGATCTTGCCCATTTGTTTCCTTGCTTTGAGGGAACATCAAGAGACTTTGATGCTTGCAATTGATGTGAAGGATGCCTTCTTGACAGTTGCACAAGAACAACCCACACGTGTTCGGTGCACCGACGCAAGTGGAATCTCGATTTCCTACAGTCTTGGCCGAGTTCTGCCAGGTCAACGTGATGGTAGCCTTTTATGGCACAAAGATCTGGTGAAGTTTCTCGAAAGCAGCAGCTTGAACAAGGCCGAGAATGAAGCCTACCCGTCAATGTTGCGCTCAGCCAAAGGTGATTGTTTGATGTTTGTGCACATCGATGACATTCTCATTGTGGCCTCTAGGAAGACGGTCCTAGAGGAGCTCATTCCTTCATTGGAGGCGAAGTACACAATTTCCATTGAAATCATGTCTGGACCAGGTGATGAGGTGACGTTTTTGAAGAAAACCCACCAGTTGTTGTCAGATGGGAGGATGATCATTCGAATTCATCCCAAACACTTGGAGCTTTGCAAGTTGCTTCATTGTCAAAACGTTTGCAGAACAAGAGATCTCCTGGCCACAGCGAAATTGAAACTCCCGACACCACTGAAGAGTTGAACCAACACGATGCTTCAGTGTATCGATCCTGCATTGGGATCCTCCTGTACTTGTCTCCAGATTTACCGCAATGCCAATACGTGATCAGATATCTCTCAACATGTGCATCGAGACCCACTCACAAAGCTATGGTGGTCTTGAAGCACCTGGTTGGCTACATGGCAGGTCACTCTGACCAATATGTTTCTTTGAAATGGAAGGGCATGCACTCAGGTTTGTTGCGCGACTATGAATGTGAAGAACCTGTTCTGGAAATCTTCAGTGACGCAGACTGGGCTGCAGACAGAAACACACGCAGATCGGTTTCTGGCAGTGCAATCTTCTATGGTGGATGCCTTGTTTATTCGTCATCGAGGACTCAGAAGATAGTGTCATTGTCGAGCGCAGAATCTGAAACATATGCTGCCGCTTCAGCTGTCATGGATGCCATTCTCATCAGAACTATTCTTTGTTGGTTGCTCCAAGTCCGCATTCTCATGTATTTGTACTTGGATTCATCTGCAGCGCGTGGAGTCTTGTCACGTCGAGGTGTTGGAAGACTCAGGCATTTGAGCTGCAGGGTACTTTGGCTCCAGAACTTAGTTGTTGAAAAGATGTTGCAAGTCAAAGCAGTTTTTGGAACAATCAATCCAGCAGATGTTTCAACAAAACGACTTTCAATTGCCAGGCTGGAATCATTGATGTTTCTCTTTGGGCTTTGGAGCAATTCACAAAACCAACTGGTAGGATCAGACGACCCGGGAAGAATCTTCAGACATTTTCCACAGCAAGCTGCATCAACTTCAAGTCGCAATTCACAACTTCGAGTTTTGATAGGCGCCTTGAGCCTGCTAACCCTTCAACTTCAAGGGTGTGACGCGATGGCGACAGACATGCTAGAAATCCCTTACGTGTTCACAGCAGCATGGATTGGACTTCTTGGTGCTTACATGCTCTGGATGTCACAGTGTACACATGTCAGAAAGGGCACGCCGGATAGCACCAGTTTTGACTCCACAGATGGCTCTGACGATGCTGACACAGCAAGCATAATGACAGAAGCCACGGAAGACACTGACGATTTTCCTGCTTTCTCTCCAGGGGGAATGATCAGTTGGATGTTCGAAAGGTGCAATCGACGTTATGAAGATGCAACTCAGGCTGGTGACGCAGTTCGTGCACAAGCCTACAACCAACGTCGAGCACTCCTTGCAGATTTCATGAACTTCATTGGAGCTGCAAATGACTCTGAACGAGATGCAGCCACAGAGATGTTGAATACAATCGATGATATTAGCAGTCATGAAAGCAGTCCCACAAAGGACATGACAGAAGGTGAGGACAACCGATCTCACCGCATGAGACTTGGCCACCTGGCCTTGGTGAATCTACAGGGCCTCATGGCCACACAACTCCAAGGATGCAGTTGGGATGGAACCACAACCTCAGATAGCTCTTGGTTTGGAACAGCTTTTCTGATGACCTGGGCTTTGCTGTTGGTTGGGTACTCATGGTACATGATGCGACGAAGCATGGACTTCAAATACAGTCCACCACCATTGTTGCCTGACACCTTGTCCAATTTCCTAGGACCACAGGTGACTCATGAGTATACAAGCTTGGAAGGCCTTGTCACATGGACGCTTGTTCGAGTACGAGGGCGATTGCGCAGGGCCACAGAGAATGGGAACATTGGTGCAGCAATGAGGTACCAACAGATGCAACGATGGTTGGAAACATGCTTGCATCACCTGCCAACTGCAAGTTCAGAAGATCGAGAAAAGACTCTGAACTCTCTGAATGAGGAGTACGACTTGTCAGATGATGACAACTCACCCACATATGGTCTTGGAAAAGATGAACGTGGACTCCTTTCGACAAGCCACGAGGAGATCCACAGGTGCATTATCAGACTTCTGGAACTCCAACGAGTTGAGGTGACAATGGATCTACTGCGCACTTTTGCAGAGATCTTCAAAGAACCAGAAGCTCCAGAACCTGACTCAGACGAGTCGATGCGTGAGGAAACAAGATCAGAAAGAATGAGGAGATACCAAAATGCAGAACAAGGAGAAGTCAGTGACCCAGACGCATGGGCTGATTTACACTATGGACAGCCATCAATGGGATCAGCTGACGCAACAGCAGATGAACTGCAAGAGTTTTGAAAGAACTCAAACAGTGAGAGAAGCCAATTTTTCCGATGACGCCACATGTGTTTGTCATTAGGATGAAACACAGGACTCTCATCATTGGCAACAGCGTCAAAATGTATCACCGCACAAAAACCCCAACAGAAGCGAGAGGAAGGACTCACAACAGTCCTAAGGGGTGTATAGCAGCATAGCATTAGAAATGCAAGCTGAGGTGGGGTGCAAAGGTTTACCGCACTCTGCATTCAGCTGTGTAACCATTTCAGTTTTCACTTCATGACAGTCACATGTCATGCATAGCAGTTGGATTTCAGTTCTCACTCGTGAGGCGCTTTCGGTTCCAAAAAGATTTGCAGAAACAAAAGACAAATAGCAATGTAGCACGAACAAGCTGAACAAAAAGGAATAGCAAAAATATCAAACATAAAACTATTAATATCAAGCAAATATTATCAAAACAACTAAATCGAACCCTGGAAAAAATCCTCTAGCGCGTTTCAGTCTTTAAAAAATGTGGTTCATCGGGATATCTATGAATAGTTTGGACCTTATTTGTATTTTTCACCCCCATTGGTCCCGCGAAACGTTGCGCATCCATGGCCGCCCTCTCAAAATGTCACATGGTGTCATTGTCCAAAAAATCCTAATGTGGTTGAATCCATCTACAGAAACTTTCGGGTCTTGATTTCACAAACTGATAAAACCATGTTTAGGGAAATGCAACTGCAATTTCTTTTAGAATCATAGTCCTGGTGTATCAATTTACTGGTCAGGAACAGTTGCCTCTGGAGTCTGTTGGAATGGTCTCGTGGAAAAAAATATGGGGCATTGCTGCTTGTTTGGGCTCAAATTCATGCTGCAGACTGGTGGATATGTGGT
>CAMXCT020003802.1:221601-271601 GCA_947184155.2 Cladocopium goreaui
AGAACTCTTAAGACGCTCTTGATGCTATGTTGTAGCCTTTCTTTGGAGACCTCTTAGGACGCTCTTGATGCTACGTTGTAACCTTTATTTGGAGAAGTCTCAAGACGCTCTTGATGGTACTTTGTAACCTTTCTTTGGAGAACTCTTAAGACGCTCTTGCTACGTTGTAACCTTCTGGGAGACTCCCCTTGACGCTCTTGATGCTAACGTTGTAAACCTTTCTTTGGAGAACTCTTAAGACGCTCTTGATGCGACGTTTAACTTTCTTTGAGAAGTCTTAAGACGCTCTTGATGCTACGTTGTACCCTTTCTTTGGAGAACCTCTTAAGACGGCTCTTGATGCTTACGTTTAACCTTTCTTTGGAGAACTCTTAAGACGCTCTTGATGCTACTTTCAACCTTTCTTTGGAGAACCTTAGACGCTCTTGATGCTAACCGTTGTAACCTTCTTGGAGAATCTCTTAAGACGCTCTTTGATGCTACGTTGTAACCTTTATTTGGAGAACTCTTAAGACGCTCCTGATGCTACGTTGTAACCTTTCTTTGGAGAACTCTGAAGACGCTCTTGATGCTACGTTGTAACCTTTCTTTGGAGAACTCTTAAGACGCTCTTGATGCTACGTTGTAACCTTTCTTTGGAGAACTCTTAAGACGCTCTTGATGCTACGTTGTAACCTTTATTTGGAGAACTCTTAAGACGCTCTTGATGCTACGTTGTAACCTTTCTTTGGAGAACTCTTAAGACGCTCTTGATGCTACGTTGTACCCTTTCTTTGGAGAACTCTTAAGACGCTCTTGATGCTACGTTGTAACCTTTCTTTGGAGAACTCTTAAGACGCTCTTGATGCTACGTTGTAACTTGCTTTGGAGAACTCTTAAGACGCTCTTGATGCTACGTTGTAACCTTTCTTTGGAGAACTCTTAAGACGCTCTTGATGCTACGTTGTAACCTTTCTATGGAGAACTCTTCAGACGCTCTTGATGCTACGTTGTAACCTTTCTTGGGAGAACTCTTAAGACGCTCTTGATGCTACGTTGTAACCTTTCTTTGGAGAACTCTTAAGACGCTCTTGATGCTACGTTGTAACCTTTCTTTGGAGAAGTCTTAAGACGCTCTTGATGCTACGTTGTAACCTTTCTTTGGAGAACTCTTAGGACGCTCTTGATGCTACGTTGTAACCTTTCTTTGGAGAACTCTTAAGACGCTCTTGATGCTACGTTGTAACCTTTATTTGGAGAACTCTTAAGACGCTCTCTATGAAGAAATCCATAGAAGTTCTGGCTGCAGCTGCCTTGCACAGAAAACCTGGCTTGGTGACTGTAGTGAAAGCTATGGCGAAATTTCGCCAAGACACCCGTGGATTGCTGAACCTGGCACCTCGGGATTGTTTCAAACCAGATATGCAATACTGATTGCACAACGCATGAGTCAAAAAACCATGAACGCGATAACGAGTTCGCACTGGACATTGATTTAACATGCACTTTCATGGACTTGATAACCTTTCAAGCGACGGCGAACGTCCCGTCCTGCGCGTGCATATATGTATATATACACACATGTGACACGTGTCCATATACCGTACATACCCCTGTTTTCTCGTTAGAAACCGCTGTTGAATCCCTTGTTTGGAATCCCGGTAGAAATTCCTGTTTCCGCGAGAAGTCTTTAGGAGAAACCTGGCGTCCGGCCACGACCTCTGAAAAGTGTCTCCCTGAAGTTGGCCAAAGGCGATGGCAGTGTGGAGCCCCAGGATTTTTTTGTGAAATTCTTGGGGAAATTCAACGGATTGCACATAGGACAGTCTCATCTGACTGGATATGATATATCATCATATTTTTTTGAAGAGAAAAGTATATAGCCAACATTGATGATATTAATAATATTAGATATGAATGAATAGATGAAAAATCATCGGACATGGCATACAGTCAGTGCCAGAATTAAAGAACGGAGCCAGGAGTACAAAAGTACGGTAAAATACCGTACCTTCGTACTCCTCCGGATCCCGATTCCGCGCGGATTCGGATCCGTTCTATAATTAAATTTCCCCGTTCTATAATTAAATTGCTCCGTTCTATGATTTCTGGCACCTCCATGATATTTACTGCATATTTGTACATATACAATCTATAAAATGAAGATTTAATGAGGATTTAATGAGGATTTGATGAGGAAATGAAGATAAAATGAGGATAAAATGAAGATAAAATGAGGATTTGATGAGGAAATCAGCATAAAACGCGGATAAAATGAGGATAAAATATGATAAAATGAGGATTTAATGGGGATTTGATGAGAAAATGAGGAAATGAGCTCTTTCTGGGACCCCGGAAGAGGTTCTATAATGTCAATAATCAATTTTTCCGTTCTATAATTAATTTTGCCGTTCGACGGAAAAATTAATTATAGAACGGAGAAAATTAATTATAGAACGAAAATGGGAAATGTGAGAAAAATGGGGGAAAACAGAATTATAGAACAACAGCGCTCCGACAAGAATTATAGAACGACGAAAAAAGTTAGGAGTAAATTCAGATACGTTTTTTTTTCATACCTTCCGAGGAAAACAGAATTATAGAACAACAGGGTACGGTAAATAACCGTACCTTTGTACTCCTCAACTTCCGTTCTATAATTCCGGCACTGACAGTATATCACCAATATTTTTTACAAGAAATGGCTATGGATCGAGGTCCCACGGCCGCGACACGCTCCAACTCTGCAGGCCCTGGGGACCATGGTGAAGTTTCACCCCCAAAAATACCATTTTTCATCGAAGCATGGCTTTTTCAGATGTTTCAAGCATCTTGAATTTTTGAACAAATGGTTTCTATATGATTTTTGAAGAATTTTGAATTGAAAACAAACAGTGGATTCTTGAAGTTTTGAAGCAATGGACATAGGCATTTGACATAAAGAATGGTGGTTCGAGCCACCAATACTCTTTCGCGCCCACAAGACTAGTGAAAGAACGAATGATGAGGATACATCCTCAGTAACAATGGTGATCATCAGGCTCCAACTGTGCCGAACACGGACATTAGACGATCACCAACTCCTTCAAATTGGTTGGTGCCTCGAAAGTAGGAGCAGCATGGGGCTCCGGAGAACTGCTGATCGATGGGCGGCAATGTATCCACAAGGTGCGCTTGGGTGCCGTGGTGAGTGAATACCTCCGTGTAACATCAGCTCGCTAAACTTCAGAGTCAAACCAAAAAGCCTCCCATGCTCAGCAGAGCCAAAATCCAACGCCCCAGTGCTCAGCTGTTTATGGAAGTCCTTTATATTTAGATGTTTTTTCTACTGAACGAAATATCGTTTCCGAAACAACGCCGTTTCCCACTGCCATGTGTTTTTTTTTTGTCAGATGAGCAACTTACCATGGCAATAAATCACATTTATAGTTTCAAGCATTGGATCCTGCCAATCCTGCAAGGTCACAGTTGAAAAAACCAGGTTTCACCGGAACCTCCTTTTTCAATTTGCAGGAATGGGGTGAAAAACCTTCTGGTGAATTTTTGTTTCCGCAACTCATAGTTTCCGCAACTGTCCCATGACTGTCCTCCGATTCCATAGATCTACTAAACCCAGGTTTTGGGGACGAAGGGGTGACCAGGGCTTAGTTTGGGTCTGGGAAGGGATTAATCTGTACACTGTTTCCAGTATCTCAGTATGTGAAATAGATTTTTCCAGCTGTGAAAGGTTTTTTTTTGCATATTTTGTTTTGGATGGGCTTTTCCCACACTTAAATTCCAAGAAATGACATAGAAATCCCAGGAAAACATTCCAAAAACATCCCATAAAAATATCCAGGAAACATCTCACTGCCACAGCTCCAGGCTGGAGCTCCTGGAGCTTCCGGAGCTTCTGGACCCGATCGACGGGGCACAGAGGCGACCGGTCAACGGTGGATTCTTTCATTGACCAACATATGTCGAATGGATCAATACCTATTAATACCATTTTTAGTGGGATGAACATCCATCAATCCCAGCTATTTTGATGTGAACTACAGGGGTATAAGGTTTTGACACACTGCCATATGTCGAATGGAGGATTGATTTGGATTTGAGTGAACGAATTTTTGAGGGAAAAATGATGATCACCCATCAAAGTTAGGGCTACGACATATTTGCGGACAAAGCCGCGACACGGCAATGGGGCACATAACTAGCACTGCGATGATCAACCACTGGATTTTCCCCATGTTTTGACCCACAACAGGAAGTACTGCGGCTGGCATTCTTTTCGTTGATGAAAAGAGAATGATAAAAGCCAAGCAACACCAAGCAACATGGCAAACTTATTTGTTGGTATAAAGCATCCAAAATTGGCAAGGGTTGGTACTTCAACAAAAATAATGAGAGTTGGTCACTTGCCTAACTCTTTGACAATTTTTTGGCAAGTTGGTACCCCCAAATCTGACTGTTCGAGAATTCGTTTGGACAAAAATTGGCAAACAAACCATATCTGACATTATCTGACAAGGTTTTCCCATAGTTGGTTCGAGGTTTGTAAATCCATGGCTTCCTCATAGATCTTCCCAGCGCTCAGGCTGATAAAGCTGGTCGTCGACCAAGCGCCCTGCCAAGGTGACCTTGCACGAACAAATCATCGAACAATAAACATATGGAAATGGTGATAACTCATGGATTACTAATGGATTTTTGGCTTATTTTTTGGATTGCTATTTTTTTTTCCCGTTTTGTTTTTCTTTTTAGAATTCTGCTTCCCAGCTTCTCTGCTTTTCAGCTTTTCCCTGCTTTTCCCTGCTTTTCCCTGCTTTTCCCTGCTTTTCCCTGCTTTCCCTGCTTTTCCCTGCTTCTCTGCGTCTTTGATTTTCTGCTTTTCTGCTTTTCTGTTTCCTTGCCTCTCTGCTTCTCCGCTTTTCTGCTTTTCCCTGCTTTTCCCTGCTTTTCCAGCTTCTCTGCTTTCTGCTTACTTGCTTCTCCGCTTTGCCCTGCTTTTCTTTTGTTTCTCATACTGTAAATAAACCCTGAGAAACATCATATAAAGCATAAATCCTAAGTCAACCCGAAATAAACCACCAAACAAACAAAAAACACTAAAGCAAATCTCTAAGCAAGTAAACCCTAAACGTTCGCTAAATAAATCTGAAACCAATCCAAAAAAACCCTAAACCCACACCAAAAAACCTCACACCAACCCTAAATAGATCTTAAACCAACCCCAAGTAGATGTTAAACCAAACCTAAATAAACATTACACCGACCCTGAATAGACCTTAAACCACACCTAAATAGCGCCTAAACCAACCCTAAACAACGATTAAACCATCCCTAAATAGGTCCTAAACCAACTCTAGATAGATCCTAAACCAAGTCTAAATAGACCCTATATAAAAACCAACCCTGAATAGATCCTAAACCAACCCAACATGGATATTAAACCAAGCCTAAATAAACCTCAAACAACCCTAAATAGATCTTAAACAAGGCCTAAATAGATCCTAAACCAGCCCTAAACAAAGCTTAAACCAACCCCAAATAGGTCCTAAACCAACTCTAGATAGATCCTTAACCAAGCCTTAGTAAGCCCCAAAACCAACGCTAAAAAGATCCTAAACCGACCCTAAATAGGTCTTAACCAAGCCTAAATACACCCTAAAACCAACCCTGATCCCGAACCTTCCCTAAATAGATTTTAAAGCAAGCCTAAGTAAATCCTAAAACCAACCCTAAATAGATCCTGAATAAACCCTAGCTGAAAAACCAACGCTTAAAACACCTAAAACATCCTAAAACCCACCCTACCAGAAACCCTAAACTAACCCTAAAACCAACCCTAAATCAACCCTAGTTGCAAAATACCATATTCCAGGAACAGTTCAAGCACCAAAATATTGAATTCCTTCGAAAATGAGAAGTAAAATGCTGCAATTGGCACCAAAATGTTGCAAATTCCATAGAAAATGGAAGGTTCGAACTCAAAATGCTGCAAATGCCGTTGAAATGGCACCTTCCAGCTCCAAAATGCTGCAAAATACCAAGGAAAATGGACAGAACAGGAAATCCAAAAAAAAAGCAAAACGGTAAAAAAAAAATCCCCAAACAATTCCGGACCCATATTTTTCATTCATTTTTTTTTGTTTCCCCCTGGTGTTAACCAATGGAAGACCCTTAATCCATTGCATTTTTTCAAAAGTGGCTTCAAGAATGCAGAATCACCCAAGGATTTAAGCAACAAAAACGGGTTACAATGAGCAAACGAGGGAATTTGAAGGACATGAAAAAGGCAGTTTTATACAAATCAATTTATACGAAGATGGTTGAATTCCTGAAGTTTCAAAGACTTCATGTGGTAAACCCACTAAACAATCTGATTGACCATCTATTACGAGGTGATAATCAACATGATCCCATTTCTAAGGGTATACCCAATTCAAATAAAAACTATTGGGGATGGTTTATGGCACTGGGTTTACCTCATCATGGCACCGTCTCCAAATGGTTTCATCGTTTCATCTCTTCGGACTGCCTGCCTTGGCCGTCCAGCGATATTTCAGACACGACGACTTGAGCCTGGATTTGGTCAATGGAATCCAGTGTCACCAATTTTTGTTGCAGAGTATAAACCCAAATCCAGATCGAGCAACAGGACTTTTGCACACTGCTTACCTAATTTTTGACATGTTGTGGATAGGGATGATGTGAATTCGGTCTTTGCCAAGAGCTCTTTTATCATTTTATGGATGACTTCCTGCTGTGAAAGGTCGGAGTTTATCGAGACGCCCGCAGTGACCCCAGCTGACAGTTCTTCTGTGTCTCCCAGAAAAATAAACAGTAGCTTGACGAAAGTCCTTCGGGGGCCAAATCATACTAATATATACTAAATGTTACTAAAGCAATAATTCTAAGCAGCCATATTTTGATGATACTGACGTAAATGTATGCTAATGTTACTACAGCAATATACAATTCCAAGTATATTTTTGATGGTTGGAATCTCAGCCATGGTCCGCCATGGTAAATTTGGGGTCACCATGGTCACTCAGGCCAGGCCTCCAGGACTTCCCAAGGCACTGAAATCCTTGTGACGTGGGTTCTAAAGTCCTGGGGATCCCCTGATGACTGCGATCACCTCATGACGCACCTGTGAGGCTGCGCCAAGCACGAGGTCGCTCGAGCCAGAAACCACCCGGAATCAAATCCTGACAGCTTCTGGTGCGAACTCCCCATAAAAATAGATGATCTTCATATAGCAGCAATTTTACAAAGCAACATTGTGATCAACCATAAGATCTTAGTGGATTTCAGCAGTTTTTCCCGATTTTGTGACAGCTCAGTTCATATCCGACCAAGGCCAACTGCGGCTGTTCCGGATGATGAGGCCGAGGCGAGTCAACGCCGTTTTCGAAATGTGTTGACTAAAAAGGGATCTCCAAATGATAGTAACACAAGAATCATTATAGTAATATAATAATAATAATCATCATCATCATCATTTTCATTATTGAATAAGTTGCTATTATCATTACCAATCATGATCATATAATTATCCATTTGAGTAGAGTATGGAATTTTCAAAGATATTCCCCATTAGTAGATAGAGGATGTTTTGAAATTTACATATTCTACTCAGGATGCCTAGAAATGGAAATTGGTATTCCCTTCGATGTTTTTTTTCTTTGGTCGGCCGTTCGAAATTCGTTGATTTTGGTTTCCCCACAAAAAATAACTCCAGCAGCAAGTGGAGTGGTCGGTAACTGGCTCGTAAGTCCCTAAGAAGCGGCAATTTTTAGTAGCCATAGTGGCCCCACTTTTGGGACCATATGCATCCTACAATGTGGTGTCCCCCAGTCATGTTCATTGGTCACTGTAACTAGTTCGAATATATGAAAAAAACCACAGGTACATTAATTCTAAAGTCAGCAACTTAGCGACAAAGAGCTCACCGGTGCACCGCAGCCGAACACAGGCTCGGCCAAGCAGTGCTTCGTACCAACGTGCGGCGGCCATCTATGCATCCTTGCCGACGCCAGGTGACTTCCAAGATGCTGTGTGTAGTTAAATGTGGACGCCGGACATGTTTTTTTTTGATTCCAAGACATTTTTCGAACAGTTTTGAGTTGTGCAGATTTAGCGAATTCCAACATCTTCGCCTGGATACACCTGGAAGGTGGCACTCGAACCTTGGTTCGAGATGCCGATGGCTTCATCTTCCGACCCACAGTGGAGGCGGGCGGAGTGGCGTCAAGATGAATCCCATCCCTAGCCCCCAAAGTTGAGATGGACAAATAAATGACTTTTCGACATTTTGAGGATCACTATGATATTGAAATATATTGAATACAGTTGCTCATAACCCCGCATTTGGGACCCCCAAAATAGATAACTCTAATTCAAAACCATTGTTTTTAGAGGTGCATTGATGCCAGTTCTGGGGCTGAAAGACCATGATTTAGATCAAACTTGGGCACCTTGCAGAGTCTTGTGGGTACTTGACATCAAAATATGTCAGATGGAGGCTAAATTATATGAACAAACATGAAAAAAACATATCTTAAAACTCATACCGACTCATATTTTAGTGGGGCAGCATTGCCTGGCAACCGGCCATCAAGGCAGAAGTGAAGGCTGCCCCTCCCCAGCGTCTCAGACCCGGGAGGTGGGGACTGCCAGTGGAAGCCCAAAAGACAATTTTTTTGGATGTCTCCAAGATAGAAGAGTTACTACTCTTTAGATTGACGCTACTGTTGCATTTTTCAAACATATCTGTAACCATGTTGCAATATATTGGTGATTCTAAATGATAACTACTGTAGGATTTTCAACTGAAAACATAGGATGAACAGGTACTGGCACTATTTCTGTTGGGAAGTTTGGGAACCTTCACATCTTTTTGACCAGGAGCTGATTTCCTGAAAAAGCAATGCTCATTCCATGTCGCGGTACCCCACGCGTCTCCAAAGCACTAAGTTTTAGTTTTCTTGTGCTTCGCAACTTTTAAGTCCTCCAATATCTGGGGTGCTGAGAATATTGGAGAAACAGCATATCTCTCACGTTTTCAGCGCTGGCTTTCCTGTTGAGTCCGACGGCCTCGTGCCAGTCGCGGACTGAACGAGTTGGTGGCTTCCCTCACAAAGCCGAGGTGATTTTGCCAAGCCATGGGGACTTCATGGGATATAGATGGGATTTCGTATATGAAACCGGATACAATAGGATATGTGTGTATATATGTCTCTCTCTCTCTCTCTCTATATGTATATATATATATATATTCTCAGCAGCGAATCTGTTGGGTTTCAATCTCTGGGGCCGGGGACTGGTGAAACGAAAATGCACGCCCCGAAAAACTGGAACAGTCCTGGAATCTTGCTGGAACCTTTCGCTGTTGGGTTGCAAAGCTGGGCCAATGTATGTATATGTATATGTATATGTATGTATATATATATATATACATATGTATGTATATGTATATATGTTTGTATATGTATATACACATATACATACATGTATATATTATATGTATGTATATATATATATACATATGTACATATATACATGTACACACACACATTTATGTATGTATATATATATACATATAAACACGAAGATATGTCCAATTGGGGTTTGTCCATGGGTATGAAAAGGTAATTTCAGAATTTTGATGCGGGAAGCGGTAAAAAACAATGGGTACCAATTTTCATACAAATCCATTTCTTTCTCAAACAGACCATGAAATGATATGAAATGCTGTTGAATTGACATTGAAATGATGTCCGAATGATATTGAATCGACTATTTGATTTTAGCTTCTGGGGTCTACAATTTTGGATACCAAGCTGGACAACTGAAAGTTCAAAGTAGTAGGGTCCCAGAAACCTCTCTATTTATTCTATTTGGACGCAAGAGAACTTCTTATTTCAAAGGAACGAGTCCTGTTTTTCCAGACTTTATGGGACATTTTCACAGGAAACCCAACCAATTCGGGGGTCATTTTATCACCATATGGTTAGTTAAACCAATCAGCGAAGACGTTGCAACGTCAGGGAAAATCCCCGTCCCGCTGAAGCCCATCCTGTGGAGGCGCATGGGTTTACCATCATAGGGAGAATGATGGGAAATATGACAAAAATAGGGATAATGGGTCTTGATGGGATTTGATGGGATCTTTTACATGGATATATGATCTTTTGATGGGATTTGATGGGATCTAAAAAAAAATGCAGATCTTTTGGATACTATCATCATTTGATGGATTATTCATGCCCACTGATGGAAATAGTTTTGCTTATCACTAAACCTAGGTGCGGATATGTTCATAGCTCATCAATTAGTTGTGGGTGTGGGTAAGACCAGAATAGTTGATAAAACAAAGCCAGTTCCCAAATGTAAATGCGCTCTTTGTGCTCGTTGCCGCGATAGCACCCAAATTCCAAGAAGGTTTTTTTGCCTCATGCACTGTCACAGCTTGGATTGGCCAGCGGCAGGGGCTTGTCAACACTCGCACTAGTCGGACACAACGATATCTGACTCATGTCGTACGTCTTGTTCTGAGGCCAGTTGGTCCATCATGCAATTGTTGTTAAACATCTACTTAACATCTACCACCAGTCGAGAAATCTTGGGTATCAACCATTTTTGGACAGACCCAAATATCGTATTGGTTGTATACTGTATATCCAACTAATATCCATTAAAATCCGTTGTAGCTCCCATTATATATATATGTATAGACTTATATCCATAAGTTCGATACAATTGGGATGTCAATGGATATCTATTCAAATGTTTCCATAAATTATCACATAGAATAGGGATATATACATCTATATACATGTCTATGTATACATATACATATACATATACATACATATATATGTATACATATGTACATATATATGTACACATATATATATATACACATACATATACGTCTATAGATATATATAGCACATATTCTGCATTGCAAAAGAGTGTGGCAGGTGCCCCGTGGCGTCTCGACGGATTTGCCGGATCGGCCGGATCGGCCGGAGCCGCGCATTGCCTGGAGCGAAGGTGGATCCCGAGCTTGGATCGCCTTTCATGACCTGGGAAACCTACAAAAAGCTATGGAAAATCACCAAAATCACCATTTTTCATAGGTAAAATCAACTATAAATGGCAATTTTCAATAGATATGTTAAATTGCCAGAGGATAGCCATGTCATTTCCAGGAGATTTTAAGCAGAGGTGATACAATCCATATTTTAAGCAGAGGTGATACAATCCATATATTAATATATATATATAATCCATATCAGATTTCCATCACATTTGGATAGCCATTGGCTAGCTACATAGTTGACATGTTTTTCCCCAACAATGTCAGCTAATGGGGTCTTCAGCCCAGAATAGCTCCGATATGCACTGGTGCAGGCGCCGGGTCAGGTTCAACGAGGTTCCGGAGAAGGTTCCGAAGGTGTGAGAGACAGGTCAGGTTCAACAGGGTTCCGGAGAAGTTTTCGGAGAAGGTTCCGGAAAAGGTTCCGGAGAAGCTGGGAGGCTTTGGTGCAAAGCCAGGTCAGGTTCAACAGGGCTCCGGAGAAGGTCCCCGGAGAAGGTTCCAGGAAGCCTTGGTGCAAATCCAAGTCAGGTTCAACAGGGTTCTGGAGAAGGTTCTGGAGAAGGTTCCGGAGAAGGTCCGGGAGGCTTTGTTGCAGAGGCAGGTCAGGTTCAACAGGGTTGCGGAGGAGGTTCCGGAGAAGGTTCCGGAGAAGGCTTGGGAGGCTTTGGTGCAGAGCCAGGTCAGGTTTAACACGGTGCCGGAGAAGGTTCCGGCGAAGGTCTGGGAGGCTTTGGTGCAGAGTCAGGTCAGGTTCAACATGGTTCCGGAGAAGGTTCAGGCGAAGGTCTTTTGGTGCAGAGTCAGGTCAGGTTCAACATGGTTCCGGAGAAGGTTCCGGGAGGCTTTGTGCAGAGGCAGGTCAGGTTAACAGGGTTCCGGAGAAGGTCTGGGAGGCTTTGGAGCAGGCTGAGGTGTTTCCAGCGCTTGGCTTCGCAGCACGCTTCAGAAAAAAATTGTAAAGATAAAACGTTGCGGCTATTGGGGATACCACCGAAGCTTATTTTTTTTTTGGGAGCTGGGAATTGCCACAAAATGGTTTATATTAATATCAGATGATATATGCCATTTTGGAGATGTTTCTATGAAGTACCTGTAGTAAACTTTTGACCTCCCATTGACCCCATCGTTTTTGTGTCGGTCATTTTCTCCGCAGCCCCGGTGATGTGATTTTGTTGCGACGTGTTCACCAGGCGGTAGCGTGTTCAGCCGCTCCGTTGGGATGATTGATGTGACACCCAATTTCTGATCTGGATAGGATTTACTACTGGAAAACATCAATCATCAATCATATTTTTCATGATTCCAGAATCAATCACCCCCAAATTCCTTTGGATATGATTGACCTCTTGAATTGTCAAATATGAACCGACAGGTTGACCCCTGAATGATGTACCTACCGCATCCATTCGCTGCTTTTCCAGACACGTTGACGAGGCGCACCCGATGATGCGGTGGAGAACTTCTTTGATGCGTGGGACTCCACAGAAATCTGGGGACAAGGCCAATCCTAAGTAGAAACAAGGTGATGCAAACTGTGAGAAGGTTGACACTACATTTCACTAGATTTTGATGGGTCTTATATAAATACATCCAGTAAAACC
The DNA here is from genome assembly GCA_947184155.2 of Cladocopium goreaui. Lineage (NCBI taxonomy): Eukaryota > Dinophyceae > Suessiales > Symbiodiniaceae > Cladocopium > Cladocopium goreaui. Next base: position 234,277 of record CAMXCT020003802.1, read on the forward strand.
TCTCAGGCATTCGGGAGACAAAATCCATCCTTCTAGCACTCCCCAGATAGAAAGTTGGAGACCTGGAAATCCATGGAATTCATGGGGGCAGGATCATCAGAAAGACATGAGTCGACAGGGCACCGCGATGAGTCGTCAGCGAGGTCCGACTTGGCCGCACAGATCCGGCGGGATTGGTTGGCGAAGCAGCTGTCCGAGCTGGAGGCCCCTGGCTTGGGATCCCTTGGAGCTTGGGATCCCATGGCTTGCTCAATGGGCCCATAGCCCAAAATTGGATGGTTTTTTCCATCTTCATTGTCCTTTTTTTTTTGATGGCCATTTTTAGACACACCCCGTTTTGATTCCTAATGGGTCAACGATGGGGATGTGGATTTCGCCGATGTAGCCAAGAAAATATGAGATTTACCACCAACATGGTGGGATAAGCAGCAAAGAACGAGTCCATTAGCCAACAACTAGAGGAAGGTTGTGGTTGTGGTTGTGGTTGTGGTTGTCGTCGTTGTCGCTGCTGCTGTTGTGGTTGTTGTGTGGGGAGAATGGTTCAGGTGGTAGCTCTCCGGGTGCTGAGTTTTGTGAGATTCTGCTACAGAAAATGGCCGCAGCAGTGCGCACTTACATTACCTCCATTAGCCTGCGCGTGGCTCACCAACATTTTCTCAATGCAGTAGCAACACCCTCACTTTCGAGACTCACCGTACCTTTGCTTTGGCTTTCTTGGTGACTTCCCCTCATTCCATTATATCTCAGGAGGTTATTTGTCTTCCATGAAAAAGGTTCACTTCACTGATGCGTTCCCTGCATACTCAGTGGATTGAAGTGCTTCCAGCATTGTTCACCTTCCAACCAAAAGTACAACGGTTTGTCGGATTGTTCCTTCTTTTTCTCCTGTCGCGCCTTATTTTGTCATGCTTTGGACTTGGCCACTTCGGATCGGTGAACAAAATGTGCTAATATCATGTCAAATATGCCCAAAATGCCGGTTAGCGTGTCAGTCCTTGGACGAAGGTATTGCACGATTTTCGTCAAAGTTGTAATGTGGTCGCACAAAAAAATCCATTAGCAGGTGCAAGATGGACCACATGTTGCATCCAACTACACATATTACTCATATTACTCATGCTCTTGTTGAACTGATTTGTTTTCTGCAAGTGCCAGGGTTGATGACCGTTTTAACCACATCCAGAAACACAGCCGGGAGCACTCTCGTCATATAATGACATTCGTTTATCCGCCAGCCCATGTTTGATTTTTTTTTTCAAGGGTTGTTTTGGGCGAGACTTTGGAGGTTGGATCCATTGGTAAGCTGCTAAATTCAGTCGTCCTGATCTGCGAGAAGAACTGTGGGACGTGGCTTCTTGTCCGTAACCTGAAGCAGAGGTCAGGTTATCATATACATCATATAAGAAAATGGACATCATAATTGGATTTCTTATTTTATCTGGTTTCTGTACATGTCACGGAAGTCCAAGGTTTTTCACTTAGCACAGATGCAAGTGGGCACCGCGAGCGAGAATTCACACCAGTTCACTATCACAAAATGTATTAAAATGTCATGAAGACCCTTCCACAGTGGCTGAATCCAGGATCGGATCTCACGTGTCCAGTGGAGGCAACTAGATGTCTGTAGGCCTGTAGGCAAAAATTTGTGACTCCAGTGGCTCCTCTTAGTTCAAGGGCCATTTGCTCTATGCTTCGGTAGCTGCAGAGCAGCTTGTGCATTTCAGGCTGGTGCGGCTGGTGAAAGATGTGAAATTTGTCAAAAGCTTCATGTTGATGGATTCAATGATGCAATGTTGAGAAGAATTTGATGGGACATTAAGCGCTAGGCCACTAGATAAATCATAAGTACACCTTATCCAAAGGCAGTTTCTTTCTGTGTAACACAGTGTAACACCGCCGGTGGGTTTGAAACGCCTGGAGGCCATCCATATCGCCTCCATGGGCTTCAACTATTTGTACCTTGTGGCTTTGCTCCTGGTTAGTCGACCCGCAGCGGTCAGACCAAGCACGGCTGGTGACAATGACGAGGATACCAACGAAGATGCCAACGGAGTTGACGATAGCACCATTGACATGACGACGGAGCCGAAAGTGACCCAAGGTGAAGTCCCGAATCACGGAAATTTGAATGGTAAACGCTCACCTCCTCACATCAATCATCACATCTGGGACATCCTTAAAGACTACCCGTCCTTGGTGCAGGATTTGCACCAGCATCCTCGCTGCCTCGAGGTTTTGGCCTTGGCCATCGAAAGCAACGCCATTGGGAATGAGACTGTCATGAACAAGAAGGACCATGGGCCACAGGACCAGGACCGGCTGGACCAGCAGTTGATGGACGAAATCGAGCGGCACAGGCAGTGTTCATCGTTGCTTTTTGGGATTCTTGTCAAACCTGATCCCTCTGGGATCAGGGACCTCTTCAAAGTGCACCCAGAGGGGTTCTTGTTGCTTGGACCAGGCGGGAGATATTTTTAGCCACGTACTGAAATTGTATTAGCCACGTACCTGCAGCAAAAGTCCTTAGCCTTGGACTGCGGTTTGGGTTAGCTTTGTCAAAATTCTATCTTAGCCGTGTATTGTGGTTGGCTTAGCTTCGTATTTTCTTTTCTTAGCCTTGGACAACTGTGTTTTGGAGAGTTTACGACAAAAGTGAAATGACAGAGAGTACGCTAAAGAAACATCAAACAAGTGTAACGATTGAAAAAGAACGGTTGGAAGATCCCGAAATTATAAGTGGGGCTAACGCCCCGGTGCCGCCGACCCCCGGGACGCAGTGGCTCAAACAATGTCCCGGGGGCGGCCCAAAGGGGTTTTGAAGGCTAGGGCCGATGAGCTGAGAGACCGGCGGCTTCTGATTGAAAGGGAGGTACGAGGTAAGGCGGTACCTTGTGGTTAGATCATGCTCGCTTTTCTGAAAAGTGAAGTGTTTTTTGTGATGTGTTGTCACTTTGAGTCTCATCTCCACATATTAATGCACTCATTGTACAAGAATTAAAGTCCGAATCAAAGGATTCAGGGGCACTGCACCCGCGACTCCCGATAGAAGCCCAGCAGTACGAGGCTAACATGTAACCCGGCTAGTAAACCAGTAGCCGGCTAACATGTTGCTGGTACAGTACGGGGCTAGTAGGTGTGCCCTGGATCAGGCTCAGGGCTTTGCAGCTCCTCCCCCTCCCGCAACTTTCGCCTGTAAGAATTTCATCACGGCGGATAAGCGTACTGCAAAGCTTTGAGTATAAGTTTGGAGGTTCCAAAAATTGCCATGCCCCAAAGCAGCTCACCTGGAACATGTCCAAATTTGAGGGATTTACTGTAAAATAAGTTTCTTTCTGGATGTTTCCGGTACTAAACCTTAGAAACTGACGTGGAATCATGTTGAATCTTGACGCCAAGGTTAGTCCAGGCTTTCTGCTTTGGACTCCTGACGTACTTCATCCTAAGCCATGTGATTCGTTATTGGGCCAATCATGTAGCCAGCAATGTGAAGGATTCTCTGGCATGTCTCAATGACCCTGCTCCGCCAGCGCCCTGGGCACTTTCCTGGATCTTTGCCTGCTGCCAACCAAAATCTAGTGGGCATGATCCTGGGTCCTGTGATGGGGACAACCTTAAAAGTGCCTGGAAAGGTTTGGAGGAGTCACAGCAGAGGTACTTGAGAAGTGTGATGCACAAGGCACGTTCATTGCAGGTCGCTGGCATTGCGGAGCAGCGTGTCAGCGGTATGTGGAAGATGATAGAGATGGGAGCTGCGGCTCTGACACCGATTTTCATCAGTATCGAGGGCATGTTCGGAAGCAAGTTTTCCCAGCCTTTGAAAGTTGTAGCCATCTTGCTCTCCCTAGTTACCACTGTCTGTCAGGTTGCACCCAAGAACCAAGCAACCTCAATTTTGGACTATCATGCCCGGTTGCGGAAGCTGGTCTTTGCCTATTGGTCACTCACTACCATTTTCAACGTCTACGAAGAGAATGAAAATCAGCGGCCAAGCATGGACACGCCAGCGTTCGAGGCACAGAGAGCATCCGTCTTTAGCAGTTTCGTGATGGCCCTGAGTAAGGAGGTGCAGGATGCTGAGAATGAGCTGAAGGATGTTTTCACTACGACACGGCTGACCAAAGATCAGGTTCCAGTTCCACTCTATGGGCCTCCAAACCAGGGATCTTCAGGAGACGGGACCAACGCTCCGGCCTCCACAACCCCAGCGGGGGCTGATGCCACGGACCCTCGGCCGGCTGAAGCACGCCAAGGCAACTGAAACGAAGACGCTTGAATGCAGAAAAAAGGTCCACCAACTTGGACATGAATTAAAAACATCCTCAAACAATCACTAACGGGAACTCTCGGAGCTCTCAACCATGCATACACATCTCAAGCAAGCAAAACGGGGACATGTTTTTGGGGTTCCCAATCTGGACCCATCTGTTCAAGTATTTTGGTTGGGAAAAACTGCAATGATCCAAGGGAAAGTTTCCATGGCTTTGTCTTGGACATGGTCAGCGATAGTTAGATCAGCCGGCGACAATTGTTTTGCAGGCTTCGATAATAACTTCCATCTTTGGAAATATCTCTTACTTACTTATATTGACCCGCTGATATACGATAGTCCATCACAATCATACATGATAATGATATCTTAATCTTGTCTTCCATCTTTGACAGGCCTCAAGCTGCGAAAGCAAGCAGGACGCGTTTCTGCGGCGGGCGCTGGGAGGAACATGTTGCATCAACAGCCAAAATGTTAGGAATAGGGGGGCTCCCCCGGCTTTTGGTGCCTTTTTTGGACTCAACATGTGCACTTACTGTACGCTCTTGCAATTTATCATGGCCATTGAACACACCACCCTTCAAGAATGATTTCCTCTGTCAGGATGGAGCATCGCTGAGGACTGCTACATGCTCTCCCAGTATCTTCCTCCGCCTCCCGCTCCCGCTCCTCCTCCTCCTCCTCATCATCATCATCATCATCGTTGTTATCATCACTATTGCTATTATCATTATATATCATTATTATTCTTAGTATCATCATGATTATTGTCGTCACGTCATGATCATTTGGATCATTGCATGATAGGAGGTACTATTGCTATCATCATCTTATTGTTGTTGTCGTCATTATTTCTATCTTATTCTTGCTAGTATTTGGTGCATTTCAGCAGATCACCATCCGTTTCGGCCCTTTTCGTCTTTCACCGACGTCTTGTCCAGGACGGAGGATGGCCGACGTTCAATGGGCGAGCTGGAGAGAAGCCTCGCAAAGGTGGGTGAAAAAGAATTCAGCGAGATGAAAGGCTGTTTGATCGCAAGTATTCCACAATGAGATATTAACAATCTTCTTGTATCTTCTTATCTTACTGAATATTTTTGAAACCATGCTATTCAACTTCATCATTTTGATCCACACAAATGGTCGGCTCCAAGTGTCACAAGTGCCGGCGGCACTGCACCAGGCGAAGGAACGAGCTGAGAAGAACCGCAAAGAGCTCAAGGGCCCGGCTGGCCCAGTGGTGAACGGAACAGTTCGGAGCAGATGGAGTAGCCGCATTACCTACTTAATTGGGGGGCCGTTGGAGCTCCGGATTGGGTGAAACCCAACCACTGTACGTGAAATTTTTTCCAAGACCTTGGCTCAGAAGATTTTGACAAGTCTGAAATCCTGATAGTTTTGAATGCAGGACATCTGTGATCAGAACAGTCTAGGAATACAGAAGTTTTCACACTGGGCGAACTTGGTGGCCCTGGCAAGGGGATGTGCTTAGCTGTTTCCATTTTCAATATGGTTCTGACTCAGAATCCTTTGATTGCCCAAAGTAGATCCTTCAAGATTCTTAATACGAGACAAAATGTTGGTGGCCAAATGGAATGCGATTCATTGATCCGAACTTGAAAGTATATCTATAGATTATATAGATCTTCTGGGTGTTTTGATTTTGGGCGCTGGCTAGCGTGCGTTTTTCAGGCTACATGGAAAGCTTGCGGAGCAAACTCTTTCAGGTGGCACGGCGACACCGCGGGATTTCTTGTTGGATGTTGCGGAGAAATTGTTGGACCTCCACCAATTCTTCTGACACTGGAAACTCGGGAAACCACTGGTGGGTTGGTTTTTTCGGGGGACTTTGAGGCGGATGGTGATCTTGCAGCAACCAATGAGGACTTGGTGATTGTCGGATGGTCAGATGGTGCAACATGCGAAACGGCCGAGGGGTCAACGGTCAAACCATGGACAATTTTTTCTCATCGCACTTGGAAGTGCTGCTCCAGTGGACTAAGTGGATAGATTTCACATGATTTCACCATAGTTTTTTTGGGGATCCCAACAAACAGATATCCATCTTGTTCAGCCCTGGCCTCGCAGGAGCTGTTGGTGTCCCTTCCTCCGGACTTCGATGATGTGGTTGACATCAACGCGTCCTTGACGTCGGCCGAAAGGCTGGTCGAACTTCAGGTCCAAGTTTAGACATTTCAAGAGAACTTGGTAAAGTTGCATGAGTTGCATCAGCATTTCCCTCATGAATAGCAGATAAGAAGATAATAGAACAGTCACAGTCTCAATACCTGGTATCCGAGGGAACTGACCCCGGAATGGAAGTTGGACCTGGGTTGTTTTCCAGTGCCAGGCGGCGTTCAAAACCCCGCAGCATTTCGTCCGAAGGCCAGACGGCTGCCGGGATGATCTTTTTGGGGCGATGAGTGGATTTGGGTGGGTTTTGAGGGTCCCCGAATTCAGCGCACGCCCAAGTTTTGATGTTTATCTCCATTTATTTTTGTTTGAGGATCTGAGTCTTAACGAAAGATCAGGAAAACGACATTGCCGATTCAGCTTTTTTTCTAGATGTTGATCTCCGTGAGGATCTAAGGTTTATTTTGCTGATGCTTTCTCTCATGTTCCCACGATTTTCCCATCTCCCGGTTTTGTTGGCGCGAAGTCGTAGCGTCAGGTGGAGGCGGCACACAGGGCAGGGCTGGAGGCGAAACTTTAGGGCGTTGCAGGTGGATTTTCATGGGGGAAATGGCCAAAACCCACCTGGAGTCAGATTCACTGTCGCAGAAATGGTTGACCATTTTTCGAGCTGAGGTGGTTCTGAACTGGCTGAAGGCTTTAGGCTGGAGACCTGCAGAGTTTATTGTGCCATTCACATGCCCCAAAATACACGGAGTTACTACATCCTCCGGAGCCAATTTGAGGATAAACCTTTGCCATCTCCAATCGCATTTTTTTTACAGGTTTCCGTAGAATGTGTCTTCAAATGTTTGAAAGCATATTTTCAATGACCGATCAGGTTGCCGACATTTCTGGAGAAGTACTTCTACGACGAGAAAGCCGCCCGGAACTCAGCTTCACTGCACGTTGCCACCGAGTTTGTTGGAGCTGGTGCCAAGGTTGAGTTGCCCATTGTGCAGATGCAGCACGAGGAGCAGTCGCTAGGGGGAGCGGGTCACATCATTGAATGCCACGCCCCGAAAATGGATGGATGGTACATATGTACATACATGTTGTATTTATATGTAGCATCATTTGGCATCTAATTCTCCTGATGTCTTCTAAAGCTGGGGGTCGCTCCAGTCAGTTGGCAGAAACAGCATCGGCAGCATTTCCATCATGGGATCGAGTTCTTAGGCATTTCGTTGGCAACGAAAGCATAGGACCTGCATTCAAAAGCTTGAGGACCTGCTCCAAATTCCTAATTTCATAGTCTATGTTTGCAGAGAAAGCCTTCTGGATTGGGGCTCCAAAGAAATTTAAACCAATAAGTTATCCCAATATCATTTTTTTCCTTCTCGTCTTGTCGTACAGTGCAAACACCCATCCTATATCATGTATGCTACAATTGTTCGAACAGTTCAGGAGCTTTTTGGACAGGGTGCCTGTTCAATTCGTAGCCTGCATGTTTGGTTCATTTGTGAACCGGAGACCAACCACTACTGCATTGTGCCCCCCAGTTGTATGTTGGTTTATAGATTCCTATTAAATCCTCTTAACATTAGAATCATTAGATATTCATTGGATATATTCACCATAAACCCAACAGTCAGAGCTCTGAAGAGCGCACCACCTCGCAGAATCTTGACGCTCGTTTTAGTTTTCAACGGAGGGAAACATGCCGCCATCCCCAAGATTGGTTGGATCATTCCGAATCATTCCTTTCACTGCATCCTGCAGTAGTTAAACAATGAATGGAAACATGTGGACTAAAACTTGAGGATTAAAGACCTGGATTTTACAACGTTGAACCATGTGCCAAATCTGGTTGAATTTGAACGCCGCACAGATGTTACTTTGTGGCTAATCCCAGTTAGTGCGTTATAACCCCAGTTACAAGTACGGTAAGTCGGGTTAGTCCACATGTAAATCGGGCTACAATTCGCGTACTAACTGAGTAGCTTGCCGCCAAGTGGGTCTCTAAAGGTTGTAGTTGGTGATATATCCCATTATATCCCACAAAATTCTGAACTATATATATATACATCCCATGATAGCTGGCACAGCCCTAATGGTGTTTATATCCCATTATATCCCATTATATATTTGTGATGATATGTGCGTAATAGATTATAGTTGGTGATATAGCCATTAAATCCCATAGCAATTGACACAACCCAATATAATTTTGCCCACTGACCTTGCCTGCCATAGGACACCGAACTGGACAAAGTTGCCAGGTGCAGTCAAGTTGCGTATTTTTCCAACACGAAAAGATATGGACTGTGGATATTTGTGGGAGTGTTGTCTTTATATCAGTATTGCTGGTATTATTTTTGTTCCTGTTCTTATTCTGATCAGATATTATCAACATCTTCTTTGTTTTTTTCATTCAATTTTGTGTGTTGGTATCATCTTCGATTACTTAATTAATATTTTCGTTTTGTATTTATCATCATTGCTTTTCTTAAATGGATGAACATGTTCATTTGCTTTCACCTTTCATCACTGTTCATTACTGACTGTGTCTTCTTATGATTTTCACTTTTGTCCTAATTATAGTATGATCATTCCTGTTCATATTTTTTCATGTCCTTCCATTACTTTTGTAGTCTTTCATCATCACTTTTCATCACTTTTTCATAACTTATCATAATCACCTTTCATGAATTGCTATCCTTTCATGACTCTTCCTTACTTTTCATCACTTTCCACTACTTCATGTAAATGATAAATATCATGCTATCATTCATCACCTTTTTTTTAAGTCACCATTATTTTAGGCTGCTCATCACCTTTCATTAATCTTCCAATGACCGCCACTTGCGCAGGCAGGTGGCTCGGCTGGACGCGCTCTTGTCACGACGAGAGGTGGGGGTGGATAGTTGGTACTGAATGGATACTGAATGGATATTGAGTGGATTTTTTTAATGGATATTTAATGGATCTTGCTATTTGAATGGCATATACCATCCGAGAAAAAAAAATCCTGTTGCTATTTTCTACCATTTAGATATGTACACAACCCATGGATCTTGCAGCTTTAATGGGATACAACATCTGGATGCCATTGCCATTTTCATAGACTTCAATCGGTACCTTTAACCATCGATCTTGCTATTTTGATATGGGGAAATAGAGGGAGATAGCCTCTGGTAATTTGTTATAATTGCGAACTGGAAATCACCATGACAGTAATGGGTGAATCATCTCTTTTTCCGGGCCGTGGCTTCCACAGCAAACTGTTGCTTTACCAGAGGGTCGTTGGTTGTTAGGAAATTGACCAAAAAGCCTTCGGTAATATCAACTGGACAAATAACCTCCATTGGGAAAATGAACCATATCACCATATTTGGGATTTCTGCATATATATATACTATACCATATCCCCATGATATAGCATGATATAGCTATATTTTCTTGGTTCATACCCCCCTGGTTGGATGCTGTTTTGCCGTGGTAGTCCAGGCAGATGGTTTGGCTCGCCTGAAAGCTGCCAAAGAAGAGCCTGGCCGGCGGGTTTGTCAACCGACATGGGCCAGTCTGACTTGTTGGGGTCCCGTGGCCCCATGGGAGGGCGATTTTCAGTCCGTCCCTGGTGGATGACGATTCTTCAGAGAAATTCTGAGAGAAGATTGAGTCCAAGCGAAATGGTTGAGTTTTTGATCGTAGAATCAACGAATTTCAGTCCATCTGTCATTGCTGTAGGAGACATTAGTTATGCCGATCTTTTCGTGCCTTGCAAGGGTGGAAAGCCAAGAATTCCGTCGAAGAGTATCCATCTGCACTGGGACCACATGTTTGGCGTTCAGCGGCGACAGGCATATGCCTCTAAATTGGGGATCCCCCATAAACCATCAAATTCCCCAATTTGTAAAACATGCATCTTTCGGAAGCCAATGAGATGTATTGCTTGTAATGGGTCCCAATCTTAAGAAGCCCCGGTCCGATGATACCCGAACGGTGGTCCAAAGGCGCAGCGTTTCGGCTGAGAGGAAAACCGGTGTAGTGCATCCAGCCAAGTCCATGGGCTACGAATCTCCTGCAGTGGCTTTGCTGAGATTAGAAAACCATGGTTGTTGCCCCCTAAATATCGTTTTTTTGTTTTTGTTTTTTAAATACATAAATACATAAATACATACATACCATACATACCATACATACCATACATACCATACATACCATACATACCATACATACCATACATACCATACATACCATACATACCATACATACCATACATACCATACATACCATACATACCATACATAACATACATAACATACATAACATACATAACATACATAACATACATAACATACATAACATACATAACATACATACCATACATAACATACATACCATACATACCATACATACCATACATACCATACATAACATACATACCATACATACATACATACATACATACATACATACATACATACATACATACATACATACATACATACATCATACATACATACATACATACATACATACATACATACATACATACATACATACATACATACATACATACATACATACATACATACATACATACATACATACATACATACATACATACATACATACATATATATATATACACATATGCATATATATATATCTATATACACATGAATATATATTTTTTGGATTTCCCGGCGCGGCAACATTTCCGAAAGTTCGGCTTCAAAATCAGAATTCATCGAGGTAATTGACAAGGACACGCTTTTCACTGTCAAGGTCCTTCTAGGCCAGGATGACACAAGGGTCTTTTAGGGAAAGGACCAGATTCTAACTCCAACTCAGTTAAGTCTGAGTTATGTTATATATACATTAAGATATATGTATGTGTGTATATATGATAGAATATAATACAATAACATGTTTGTATACATATAATTCAGAAACCCTTTACTGATTGGTATTTCGCACATCCAAGTAGGCGTTGCTTTGGATGCCACTCTGACTCCCTCCTGTTTCGTCCGCAAAAAGAGAAAAATTGACCAGTCTTGTCAGATAACATACCTGCTGATCACAAAATGTGGAGCCTATCCTATTTGGGTTGTTGGGGACAAAGCGGAGGAACAGGAATAGGAGCTCGGCATCGGCTGTAAATCAGTGCTATTGGGTTCATACCAAAGCACCTAGCATCCGTAGGGTTCGTCTAGGAGTTGAGTCAGTTGAGAATGGGGGAGCTTTCAGACCCCATGGACCCTATTGATATTATTGGGACCTGTCATCGTAGCTATCTCGGCAATCTCGAAGGCAGTTTGGTGAGCCTTGTCTCCCTTGGCTATATTATGTGGCTCGCTGCACCTCGCCTCAATTGAGGCTGAGCCTACTGCTCAGCTGAGCAGTGCTCAACACCCCTGTTGGTTGATAATTATATGTTATGGGGTTATAGTATCCAATACATTGGGGATTATCATGGATTATCACTGGAAATCCATTATGGGAAATCCTATTAACCACCAAGCATAAAGGGACGGCAGAGGGTTTGAACAGCTCAGATGAAAACACAACAACACAGGGTTTGTTTTCCAGAGCCTGCCATTTTCTTCAGTGCGCCAAGGTCTCTGAACAGCGTCGACGAAAGGACCGTTGTGGGTTGGGATACTAAGGGTTGTTGAACATTGACTGCAACATGCTTCACTTCGGCCCCCAAACCCTCTATTCAGGGTTGCGCTCTTAGAATTTACGTCCTTTACGTTGATTGTAGACTATAATCCTGAAGTCAGCCCTAGTAACTAGATGTAACTAGTAGCATGGCTCGTAATGATTGGATTGACACATCTCCCCGTTTCCCAGGATAGGCAGCGGAAATCACAGTGACGGGCTGCCCTTGGTTTGAGACTCGTGCACGGCGAGGCGTGGCTCGTGTCGGTGGGCGTTCTGTGGAAGCGTTGGTCCGGAGCGGTTGCCTCGAATGCCTCGAACTTTGTTGGTGTTGCTGGAATGCAATTGCGCTGCAACTGCTGGTTACCAGAAAGTTCATCATCGTCCAGTTCGACAATCTACAAAGAGCGCAATGCCTGTTTGACGAGGATTCAGATCTCTCAACAGCTTTCCAGGTCTGAAGAGAATTTGATGTCGCAGTCTTTATGTCATTTGGCGGTGAATATCCCTGGAGCCCACTCAGAGCAATCCCTGTGAAGTTGAAAGCAAAGGCAGCAGAGGCTGGATATTCCTACTACCCTTTTGCAGAGATTTCGCCCAGCATGCGCAAGCAGCCTTTGCTGGGATTGGCATCCTACAGAGCAAGGGTCAAGCTTTGGTTTTTGCTAGACTGGGCTTTGAACTTTAGCTAGAGTGCATATGTTTTGGAGTTCATGGTTACCGGAGCTGAGAGTATGTGATTGACGAGTTCCTCAGTCTGCAAAGAACACAATGCCCATTTGACAAGAAATCTCTCAGCAGCTTTCAAGGTCAAGCTGGATGTCGCAGTCTTTATGCCACTTGGCGGTGAATGTCCCTTGAGCCCCCTCAGAGCAATGCATGTGTGTTTTGCAGCGGTGCTCGGATTGGCACCTTACAGACCAAGAATAAAGCTCTGTTGTTTTCAAAACCAGGCCGTGAACTTTGCCGGTGTTGCTGGAGATATTAATTGCGCTGCAGCTCCTGGTTGCCATCAAGGCGAAAGAGAAAGGATCAAGCTTGAACTCTTGTGTACGTGTTGCCCAGTTCCTGAAGGCAATGCTTGTGCGTTAAGGTGCAAGGCAGAGCATGCAACACGCGCCAGTCGAGGCGCAAGGTCCAGTGGGACCCAGCGAGCCATGGCCAACCCGTCGCTGCCTTGGCGATCTTCAGTATTGGTGAACGGTTGGTGACCAGAATCGCTGCCTGCACCAAAGGTCTGAAATGGAAACACGCTTTGTCACTTCTCGATGGACTGCTAGGTCGGCTGTTCAACCGAGAAGGTCTCTCACTGGCAGACGCTAAATCCTTATTTTTAGAGGCTGAAGCCAAGTGCCAGATGAACATCATCCTGTGCAACTCGACCATTAGTTGGAGCAGTGCAGCCGACGGTGACCACTTGGAACGCTTTGATCAGCATTGGAGAACATGTATCTCATGCGATTGCAGGAAAATGTCATTGCTACAATTGATGCATGTGGCAAAGGGGGTCAGTGGCAATTTACCCTTATGATTTTGGACGAGGTCGCGCGAGCTGGAAGCCAACATGGCTTCTTGCAGTTCTTTTGACCCGGGTTTTTCTCGGCAGACTTCTGGCCTTTCACCTCCATGAGACCCGAAAAAAAAAGCAACGCAACTCGTTGGCATCGAAGAACTCCCAGGGAACTTAGTCCCGCTGGTCAAATATGGCAGTTGAACATCCATCTAGCTCGATGATTTCGATGGTTGTCCCAGCTCGATGATGTCTCCATTGATAGTGGATTTTCCCCATATTTTCCCCATATTTTCCTATGATTGATATTGCTCATTGATGAAATTCACCCAGCATCTGCGCACCAGGCTTGCGGCGACCAAGGACCGCAGCAATCGGATGGGGATTCACTGGTTGAGTTCATCGATTGAGGTGAACTCAGAAGGCATCATGGTACCCTCTGGTAATGACTAACAGTTTGCTATTGAAAATGGTGATTGATAGTGGATTTTCCATGATTTTCCCATTAATAGCATGGTGGATCTTTCCATAGTTATGTAAACGTTTACCAGAGGGTAAGTTTCATGGTGAGTTTCTCTACAAAGCTCGTTGAATCGTGGGAATTAGCTTTTTGGGCCGATTCTCAGGAGCATTTGCGACGAGAAAGCGTGGTGACCTCAAGCTGCGTTGCGTCCTGGGGGTCGGTTGGTGACTTTGATGGCGATCAGGAGCAATCAGAGGCCGAGAAGATCGAACTCTTGAAGAAGTTGAAGGCTCTGGGAATTTGGTTGTCTCAGTTTGGAGCCCTATTCCATCCCATGGTTGAAAAACACCATGGTTTAAACATGTTTAAACCATATGATGTTCGCATGTGGAGGTTTCCTGAAATAGGGGTGCCCCCAAATCATCCATTTTAGATTGGGATTTCCCATGAATTTTTCACCATCCAGCGAGCTTGGGGTATCACCATGACTTGGGAAACATCCATATGATGCACAGGAAAAGGGCTTCCTCCGCAGTTCATCGTCAACTTCCAAGGCGGCGCCGGAGGCTCAGAGTTTGTGATTTGCATGGGATTTCATTATGACAAATGGTGATGCCATGTGATTTAACCAAGCAAAATGGTAATTTAATGGTGGTATAGTGGGATATTGATGGATTAATAGGGATTGATTCATGTTGATTTGTACCCTTTGGTGATTTAACGGTTTGCGAACTGGATGGTCATCATTTTTAATAGGGAGATTATGATTTTGATCATATTTTTATGGTCATGGCCCCTAGCCATGTTAAATAACCAGAGGGTAACCATCATTCATAGTGGCTTTAACCATCAAAAGATGAGGAAATAGTTGAGAAATGATGGTTGATGATGATCGAATTTCATAGCCTTCATAGACGGGGGATCCGGGATGGTCATATGGTCATCATCCAGTTTCCGCAAAGCTCATCGAATGCATCAAGCATCAAGGTCCGCAGCGTCGTCCTCGTGCTTTGCTCAGGATCTCAGGAGGAAACATCACCAGTTTTCCGCCTCCGGTGTCATCAGTGGCTGGAAAATTTGCCCGATGCTTTTCCTATTCAAAGCTTCATTGATGGAGGATTTTCCAGCCACGGAGCTGATTGCCAGAGAATAGCTGAAAATTCAAGAACTCGATAAATCTCTCGGCCCAGCTGAAGTTCAACACCGTTTTGCTTCATTCTCTAAGGGCCAACAGCCCCAGACACAGCAGCTCCGTTGCCTGCATGTCTCCATCGAAAACATCAAGCGAGGTGAGAAATCTCAGCTGGATCTCTAATGGTTAATGGTTTGATGTGTGGAAATGGGGAACGTACAACACCCTTGGTTTCAGAAGCTGCCTGCTTATTTTGACTTATTTCAAAGCCAAGTGTGAGAATTTTCAGAATCCTGATTCACTATGATCAATATTTCTCCCAACCCTTGTCCAAATCATCCCAACCTCATCCAATTTCCTACATGCATGAAGGCCTTGTATCGACAACTATATAGCAACCCCCGAAAAGGTGTACAAGAATCGAAAAGCAGCATCTTCCCCAAAAAATGTATACCCTTCGGCAATCAAGCATGGCTGGGAAATCCCCGAACTAAATGGGCACCGGGAAAACTATCGAACCAGTTTTGGGCCATTGCCATGGCATGCCATGGCGTCTCCTCACGCAGGTGGATTGGAGTGGCTGGGAGTGCTCCGTTGAGCTGGAAACTCCTTCAACTGCCGCACCGGCGAAGTCTGCACCGTACCGGGCTTAATGGAATACCAAGATCTGCCAGCTGAAACTGAAGGTCAACTCTAGTGAAAGGTAGTAGTTGATATAGTTGATAGATGTTGATAGTTTATTAAGTTTATTCTATGTTCGTGTCCAGCCATTCAGCTGGAATATGCCAAAATGCAGATCGAACATTTGCCACGAAGCGTTTCGAATTTCCGGCACTCCCCCAGTACTTGTTCTAGTGCCCACAGCTGTGTTTTCGCAGCAAGATGTGTCTCTGGCCCCGGCGATTTTTCGGGGCGCTTTTTCTGGATGGTTCTGAGGTTTGTTGCACAGCCGGGAGTGGAACATGTGAAGGTCTGGGTCTTGGATGGGATCAAGGAACTTGCGGCAAGGTGGACTGGCTCAATTCGGCTCTTTATTTTAATGGCTTTCCATAAATGGGGGAATCCCCAAATTCCCCAAATGTTAATGGAAAACCCATCCATAAATAAATGGAATAAATGGGTAGCCCCAAACCAGTCGGATCTCTCCAGGAAGACGAAGCTGATACCTCGACCTTCCTCACGGCAACTGCGGATCGCAATTTAGGCACCGAAGATTTCAACGAAATGTCTGGTTGAAAAACGTGATGAAACGATAAGTTAGTGAGCTATGCAAATTGATGGTATAATTCTGATATGATATATATATATACATATACACATACATATGTATGTATCTATATAAATGTAAATGTTATTTGGGCCAGTCTTCAGCTACTAACCGGTTGGTGACATCACTTTCGATGAAAGCTCCAATCGACCAGCATATGAATGAATTTTAGCTGGAGGCATCAGCCCCAAAAGTGTGAGACATTTTACATCCAAACATCTTTGAAAAGAACATATTTTCCTGGAAAATTAACCTCATTAAACCTGGTCCTTGCTTTTCACACCAAAATAGAGAAAAAAACTCTATATAAAAAATGTAGAGGTTCATCCCATTAGACACCGGTCCCATCGTTTTGACCGGCAGCCATATGTGTTTGCGACGACGCGACACAACACGGGGAGTCGGGGTCCCCACTTTTGAGATATGCCCCTAGAATGTCAACCTTGCTAGTTTCTGTATCCAGTTCAGCAGAATATTATTCAATAGGTATTTTCACATGATTCATACCAGGAAACGGCCCCATTCAACATTATTTTTTCCAAAGGTTTTCCAATGTTTCCAGCAAGGTGGTGTCTACCCCTCAGTTAAGCTGTTGGTAACTAGTTCGATCTATCTACCATAAATTTCCAGTGAAAATTGGAGTTATGTTCACCAACTTTTCGCTCCTCTCCATGAAGAGGCCCCAGAACCGGAAAAACTGGACCTCGCAGCAAGCTGGAACCTGTGGTGGAGGCGATGGTGTTTTCAACACCAGAAATGCATGATGAAATCTGAGGATTTGGAACCCCACCACAGGAGAGTTTCTTGAATACCATCATGTGTCTGAAAAATAGTCTACACTTAAAATTCAACTGGATGATCATCATTTTCCCACTTAAAAATGGTAATTTGGGGGGGTATATTCCAGCTGGTACAGCCTGGCAACGGCCTAACGGCATCAACAATGCTTGGGTTGCTGAAGATTTTTTCAGCTGCACTCCCTTATTCTCTGCAAAATGGCCAGACGTAGTACAGGAAGCTGTTTTTGAGAGTTGCCAGAAGCGAGCCGAGAGATTAAGTGAATGATGTACAGGGCAATCCACGTCTGCTTGCATTACGAATAGTATCTTTAGAGCACAACCCATGTGGATATGGTAGGATATGATTATGACCCGGGGCATCTTGAAGCACAGACAATTTTTCGGTCGATTCCGGTCGATTCCAATATGGGAACTGTGGTGAGTTTCTCAGCACTGCAGGATACGGTCCATGAAAGGAAGAACGAAGAGCAGGAGGAAACTCCTTCAGGTTCCATGCCGTGTGTCGAGATGATGGGTCAAAACCAGAAACATCACTGGAATGGATACTCTCTGTGAACCAAACATGGCAGTGGGAAGGTTCCGAACTAAATGAAGCGGCTTTAATGTGGAATTTCCAGCCATGTTAATATTTGATCACCGGGATGGGTACCCTCTGGGAATGATTAACAATGTGCTATGAAAAACACTGTAACAATTCTTCATGGTAATCATGGAAGCGCACCAACGCTTCCATAGCGATGTGAAACTATCGGAAGGTGGGTGAACAAGATATCCCAATATTATCAATTTTGTTCATGAAGATGAAAAGAAGGGATCAGAAGGGTACAAGTGATTTTCCATGATTTTCCAAATGTTGTCCACATGATGAAACTGATCCATTTTGAAGGAGTTCTGGGTGAAGTGCTTGGACATGTGTCGTGGGAATCAGCATTTCTTGGTCGTTGATCTACAAGAACTTGTGACTTGTGACATATCCTCCAGCAAATTAAGAAAGATATCGAACAAACCACCATATGTAGACCATTTGCCCTGGGAAACTGTGGGTCTTCCTAATATGGGTTTGTCCGAAAATAGGATATACCCCCCTTTTAGGCCATCTATTAGTATATATTCCATAGGCTTAGTGATGATTTTAATAGGTTTCTGGGAAGCCCATTTTCAGACAAACCCGTGGCTTCCAGGCGACGAGCGCATCATAGTCCCTTCGCCGTTTCTGGACGGCCGATGCACGGCAGGGTACAAGATGCGATCGATTAGAACCATCCATTAACCAGCTATCTTAGGGTACCTAGGGTCCCAAGGTTTTGACTCATGGCTAAGTGATTTTGTGAATGAAAATTGTGAAAATGAAGAATTGAAGATGAAGTAAAAATATGAAGGTGTATTGGAATGTTTGATGTTTTTTTTTGACATTTTTGTCAAGGTCCCTTTGAGGGCTGACGGAAAAAAGTGGCCGAGAAGTGCTTTGTTGTTTTTTTGTGATATGTCTTTTGTCTGAAAAAAAGGCACCCAAATCCATGACATGGATTATCATCAATGTTCCCAAAAAGGAATAGCGATACATTGGGGTAAATCCTAGTATTTTAAGACAGATCCAAAGTGGATATACTCATAGTAGTTGGTTACAACAATCTCATTTTGTCCCCATTTTCTCCCAATTCAATCGCCATTGGGTGCCATGTTGGCGCTCATGCCTCAGGAGGAGCTCCTGCACGTCGGTGCCTCATGGGATTTACAAAGCAAGAAACATGAGGGGCACCACGTTTTGCAAAACCTCAAAAAAGGAGTTGTAATTCACATTCCAACTCATCTACATGATTATGAATTGGTGCGTTAATAGGAGAGGTAAAGAGTTGTAATCACTGGATTGGTTGGTCATATTTACGGTTGAAACTATGTTTTTGACCACCAAATTGATCGGGGTTTCCTGCTCAAACCAGTGGACGTAAGGATCCCTATGATCTCAATGCCCTCCATGCCATTGACGACAAGTTGGCCCAGCTTGTCCCGGAATCCGAATGGGAGGCGCTGCCAGTGGAAGGAAGTGAGAGGGATCGATCTCTCTGTTTTTCATCACAGGAGACACTGTAGAGATCCATCAAAAAGCATTGAATGAATTCCTCCAGCACGGATCAAAATGTGACACATCAAGACATATCAAAGGTGTGATTTTGAGATTGCAACGAAGGGTCTTGAATATCCACACTATTGGGATAGAAGAAAAACATCTACTGTCTCATTCTGCAAAACATTTTCTCATGCTGCAAACCATTTTGCAGGATACCCTCTGGTGAACTAACATAGCAATGGAAAATCACCATTTTTAATGGGAAAATCCACTATAAATAGCAATTTTCCATTGCTATGTTAGTTCACCAGAGGGTACACACCAATATTGTGGTGGCTTGTTTGCTGATGCTCATGCTGGGACAATCCTTGCCATGGTGAACCCCAGTGGCTGTGATAGTGAGAGCTGTAGTCTGCTGCCCCAGCGCGCCCAATGTACCATGCGGTAATCAAACATGGCAACGGAAGATCCACTATTTATATCTACTGATATATATATTTATATCTATTTATATCTATTTATAGATGAATATCCGATTAAAACTTTCATTTACAGGGGATTTCCAGTTGCCATGTTTGATTTCTGGAGGGTATTGAAGTTATACCAACCATTTTTCCCCAGATGTTGACCCAGATTCTAACGGCATCACATCCCCCAACCCCGTTATGGTCCGTTACACTATTGCATTGATTGAAGACTTTCAATACGGGATCAAATCACCTGATTGATAAGGGATCAAATCTCCCACCCCTGTTAAACTATTCCGCATATAGCCCTGAGCGTGTCATGCCATTGTTCTATGTGGAGGAAAGCTCCTGATAGCCTGGAAAGGCTTCAAGCAATGAGAAGGTGAAAGAAACAAGATTCTGGAAAACGACTTTCTGTCTGTGAACCTTTACGGGATTTTCATTTTGCAGACCCCTCATCGATGAAACATCGTAGCATTTCAAGACATGTGGGGAAAGTAATTTTGCACGGGAAATACCACAGTTTCGCCATTCATCAAATTCATCAAGAGGTGATCCAGTTCAATCCGGGCAAACGGTAAATCCTACCCGTAAAGATACCATACATGGAGCACAAGGATGAACCTTGCCGCAAAGGCCAAGTCGATAAGATCTGCTACGAATGGCTCCGAAGTTTCAGCAGGCTTCATGGGAGCGACATGGGTCCCTACCAATAATGTCCAGCACTGTCACTGGATGGGATTAAGGGGAAACATACAGGAACACATGATATTTTGCGCGATAAAACCATGTTTTTCTGCAGAATTTTTATGTGAAAATCATGGCACTGACGCTGCCTTTGGGATTGCAGATGTTTGTTTTTTTTTGCCGGTGACACGATCCAGTTCCCGCCAGGTGTGCAATCCAAGACGTCAAAACATACGGCCTGGTGCTGAGCGACATGCCGAGCGACTGACGACCCACTGCCTTTCCAACGCCTTCTGAAACTATTTCGAAAGGATGCAAGTGAAAATTCAGGGGTGTAGCAACCAGTGGCATTTTGTCATGTTTTTCTGGAATGTGGGCGTGTCTGAAATGGTCTGAAAATGGAGATTTATCCCAAAATGGCCATGAAATGATAGGGACATTGGTGATGTTAATCAGTGATAAACAGTGAATGAAGGGGTTTTCACTTTTTTTCGGGGACCAAAGCGCCAAACCGAAGCTATTCCGTGGCAACTGAGGTCTTCTCCCATGTGGCATCGTCCTTGCCAGGCAGGGGAGTGATGCATGGTGGCTGTTTGATGGAGACCTTATGGTATGAATATACACACAACGCATAATATATATATATATCTATGTAAATTATATGTATATTATATGTATATTATATGTATATTATATGTATATTATATGTATATTATATGTATATTATATGTATATTATATGTATATTATATGTATATTATATGTATAATATACTATATATTTATTTATATTATATTATGTTATATTATATTATGTTATATGTATATTGTATGAATAACGATATATGTATATATATATATATTTATATGAGCAGGGGGTATGGGGTTCCGGGGACCCGGCTTATTTTTATATACATATATATGAAAGCGTCAACTTGATTTTGACAGCTAGCCAGGGGCGCTCGATCCTAAATAGAGTGGAATGAACCTCAAATGACAATTTGCATTGGTCCCCAGTGTTTTACTGGTAAAAGACCATTCATGGAACCTATTTAGCGAGACTCGGGAGGAAACAAATGTTGGAAGTGTATGTCAAGTGTGCGCAGTTGATCAGAGTGGAGTCATTCCTTCCTTTCGTCGCTTCTTCTCCGACAAGAACTGTTCATCATACACAATTTTCCATTTTTGACCCAGGGACAGGAATAACCAGAATTGGCCCTTTTCATGTGGTTTTGTGAGAGGATTGGCTAACATTGCACCACCATTGACCCAATGTATGGACGTTTCACTACGTTCCAGGTTTTGTCGAAGACTCAATGCTTCCAGAGCAGCTCTGCGTTCTGCACCCTTTACTGTTGGTGTTGCCCTAGTGATTCGGTCAAAAACATTTCTTGAATCGGAAATAAGAAGGCCCGCCGTCCTCAATGTTGAGACATCAACCTCTCGCAGTTCTACCTCATGTCCTTTCATCTCATTCCAGAAGATCCGCAAATAGGATAGCTCATCTTCCCCGTCCAATCCTGCGGCAGTTTCGGCGCAGCCCGGGGATCTACAAATTCTTTCAATTTTCGATGACTTCCAGTGAATAGGAGTGACCTTCTCTTCATAACCCTGTCGTAACTTTGTCGAAGTCATTCCCACAAAAATTCCTTCAGTTGAGTCTGTGCCATTGGGTCTGTTGGCCCAACCAGCATCTGTCCAGCAAGCAAGTTCTAGTTCTTCGTCTGGTAAAAAGGCATGAATTTTGTATTTTGTGTCTCGAGTCTTTTTGATATCCCTCACCAGTTTGTTTGTCTTCAGGATTTCATTCACTGTTGCCACAGGGATGGAGGTGATCAAAAAGTTCACGTCAGCAGAATAAAGAAAACATGTTTGTCCACATAGCCATGAAATACTACCCAGAGCACCTCGTAATTTCCGTTTCTCCTCTTCAGTGACCGGTGCGTCCGGCATGCGAGACCGATCTCGTGAAATGTAAATCTCCTCTAAATCATCAATGTATTTTGTTTGGGAAATTTCAATAGAAAAATCTTCCAGCTGATGAACTTCAATTCCGCATTGAACAAACTTTGTTTCTTCCCAGCTACCCCATTGAAAACGTTGTTGTAGTTGATCCATAAGGTATTTGTGAATAGAACATTCTGGGCTACCACCAAACATCAAATCGTCCACATGAGAATGAACTATCGACCGCACTGTTCCTGATTTGTCACGGAAAATCCAGCAGCATGGTTCCACCTGTAATCGAGAATATCCCAGCTCGACCAAAGTCTCATGAATAGTATGATACCATTGTAATGGGGCTTGAACCAACCCATATGCTGCCTTTCGCATTTTCAATGGAGTTGCTTCTGGAACTCCCAACGCTTCTGAAATTTCTCGAACAGGTCGGCACCAAAGTTCTTCTTCAAGAGGTTTACCTTGCAAAAAGGCGCCCGATATATCTCCTTTGGATATCCTAAACCTTTTCCAACTACAATACTGCCAAAATAATTGTCGACCAGATCTTGTAGGGGTAGGAGCTGATGTAGGACGGGAGGCATATGAAGGGTCTTGATATCCTAAAATCACCCCGCGTGCTTTGGCCTTGCGGCCACCAGGATATTCATCTCCATATTTCCATGTGAGTAGCCACCTCATTCCCAGTGTTTTGGACTCCTCAAACCCTCTTTCTCTTGCAATCTCAAAACAGCCTGATTTCACAAAGTTTCTCACCTCAATTTCCTTTGCTTTCTGAAACTGCTGTGCTTCTGAAGGTGTAAGAGTCCGCTCATGTACTTCAACTTGGCGTTTCTTCAATTGTGTAGCTACAAATGTTTCGGGGTTTTCAAAGAATTTCTTGATGCCCCTCCGTGATGTTGGAATTTCCCATTCTATCTCCATAGCTAAACAATTCTCCTCCTTGGCATAGAAGAGCTCGGCACCAGCCTCAGTGGAATAGTCTGCCCGAGGTTCTTTTGGTCGACGTTGATCACCTGAGCCAGATGGTTGTTCAGCATCTCTTTTGAAGCCCCTAGCTGGTTCTATCTCCATTGGACTAAAACCCTTGTGTCTCATCCGACGAGTAGGAACTGTCTCTGTAGGATCTTCCTGTTCCTCTGTTGCTTCTTCCCATTGTGCGTCTGACGGGATCTCTTTGGTCACGTCTTGATACGTTGCTCTGTCTTGATGAGTTGCTAATGTCGTAATAGTCCAAGGAAGTTCGATTGGTCCAGCTAGAGATTCTACTTGTTGCTCATATGGTGATGCTTTCCGGAGTTGTTCCGGTACTGTTTTGATCAGTCTACCATTTCTGTGAAGCCAAACAATATGACCAGGACGGAGTTCTCCAGTGTTTTCTCGCCGTGTTTCTGTCGCTAAAACCCGTGCTGGTCCAATGAATTTCCCAGTTCTTTGAGTGGTCTTCTCTTTGAGGGGTACTTGATTACGCCAGTAATAAACTAAATCTCCAGGAAGATGCACTTCAGCTCGGCGTCTTCCCATTCTCAGTGCCCTTTCTGTCCTTCGAAGAGCTTGCTCTTCCAGAAATGCTTTCTCCGCCTCCAGGCGCATCTCCGCATCGTTGGTGAAGCCGCCATCCTGCAGCATGTCGCGGCAAATGGGAATTTGATTGTCACTCTTGAAAAACCTTCCAGCATCATCAGGAGCTTTTCCCATAATACGTTGAATAGGTGTAAACCCTCGCACTGAATCCATGTTGTTACTTGTCCATGCTGCTCGTGAGACCAACTCTTCCATGGATAAATGTGAAAAACTTTCCACCAACTTGTCCAAGACCCCCTTTAAGCTTTTAATAGCGCCCTCTACGATTCCAATCTGGTAGTGGGCTTCCGCGGGAATTGGAACCAGTTCAAAATTTTTCTCCATGGCGTACTCTTCCGCCTCTGTGTTTTTCCACGGGCCGGCAGGATCAACTCGGAGAGTTTGAGGATAACCAAAAAGACTAAACCAGTTTTCTTCCAAAACCTTCTTCATCATGACCCAAGTCGTTGGTTGTCCCTTCCCCGTAGAAACCCATCGAGCCATACGAAACCGACTGCCCTCGTCGATGATGACCATCACGTGGTGCTTGTCACCTGAGTGCGGGTGGACCCATGTGGCTATGTCAGCCTGGATTCTTTCTCCCTTTTGAGGCACTGGTCCCAGAGTTGCGAATCTCCTAGGATCCATTCTTTTGCGAGCTTCACATATTGTGCATCTGAACTTTCGAGCTTCTTCCAAAACCTTTGGGGTGCTACCACGTTTTTCCAAAGCCTCAACCAATACCTTGAGACTGCCATGACCTGTACTCTGGTGTATCTGTTGGATCTTTTTCCGGATCTCTTCTCTCTCTTGTTTCTCCTCTGGAGTTTCTCCAACTTCTTGCATCTCAGCATCAGAGTCTGCTGCCTCGACTGGATATGCTGTCTCCTGGTAGTGCATCTTCTTCTGAAGCTCCAACAATACGAGACCAGGTTTCATTCACGGTCAGACAGTCAATAACTCTTCTGGCAAAAGGCTCTGTGCAGCGCGCGGTGTGTGTAGTTTGACCTCCCTCGCATTTCCCTTTCCTGTGGTTGCGTTGACATCGTAAGTTCATATGTCGGAGAAGATGTGAATCTTTTGAAGCAATGGACCATCCTTTGCACAGAGCTAGTTTTCCATCTCTAGTCCTCAAACCCACTGTGCAGCCGTGGCAAGTCACCTTTTCCAATCCGTGTAGAGAGAGGAACTCAGTCATTTCTGGAAGTGACCAAGCTTCGCAACGCTCGGAAAGTTCGCAATGAATTTGGGTGTTGAGAGACTGTGCATGCTGTGCTACCTCCATTGCTCCTCTATACTGTACTCTGGCCTTGTTCTGTTTCTCTTGAAGTCTAACTTGCTGTTCAGGAGTACGTTGATTTAACCGTTGAAGAGGACAAAATGGAGCACAATCACAAGCTATCCAAAGGTGAACAGGCCTGAAGATGTCAAGCATTCTCTTGGCATGGCTAATACCTTCAGGGGTTTCCAGATCTCCCCCATTCCATATGCTACATCGAATTGCGGAACCCTTTCCAAATCTTCTCTCCACTTCATCGCAAAGGCGGCTATCAGGAAAACAAGCAAGTTCCATCAACAGGGGTCTTTTGTGTTGAACAAGAGATTTCCATTGTTCACTGAAAGGGTTCTGCTGCACATGCCATCCCTTGACTATCTTCACTTGGGTCTCTTGAGGTAGAGGTGCTTCTGCGCATTGTTCTCTCACATCTCCTTGCGGTTCTTGTGGCTGTACTCCCCGGTGGCTTTCCGGAGTTGTGTCTCTGCCTCCTCCACCTCCGCTGCCTGCTTCTGAATCTTTTGCTTCTCGAGCTCTAGAAGAGCCCATTGACGAGCCAGTTCCTGAGCTTCCTGGTTGGGCTCTGGGGGTTCTGAGATCATGCTGAAGCTGGTGTCGCTGGCCGTGTCTTTCAGCATAGTCACACCTCTGGTTGAGATCTTGGAGTTCTTGGCGCTCTGGAGGACTTGCATTTGGGCCTGCTGCATCTCGGCCCACCGGTGAAGACGAAGAAGTCTCCAATGGGGATTGTCCGACTCGAGAGCTGTCGCTTTGATCCACTGGAGGTATGAGGGATGCTGGGAAGCCACTTGCTGATAGGTGAGATTGGCGTACTTGCCGAAAGCGACAAGCTCTTGATCGTGGGGCTCGAACTTTGCATAGATTGTTTTCTCCCCCAGTGCCACCATTTGTGCGATGGTCATGTTGTCGGTCACAGTCACATTGTGTGCTGCCATAAAGTTCACCAAGTCGGACTTCTTCCGAGCTGCCTTTCTCATCATCTTCAGTGTGTCCCCCAACTGATTCCCTTTCACTCCCTCTTCGCCTTTCTCCATCTTGATCTCTGCCCAGAAGCTTTGCAGCTGAATCACTGTCCATGAAGTCGGAACCTGGTAGCCCTCGTCCAGGATGCGCTTCACCCACTCGGCCTTGTTCTTGGGTTCCGGCATGCTGAAGGGTGACTGGATACACCGGCTGGCAAGAGGTCGAAGCTTTTGAGGCAGAAACTGTTGAAGTGTGTGCATGTTGTGGTGTGTGTGAGTGGAACGTTTCACAATTGAAATCCTGAGTCTCTGAACAAAAACTACAAACGCCGTCTAGACACGCTTCCAAGCTGCACACTGCACATGCTGAAAAACATGTTGTGGAAACCCCAATGCATGCACCATGTTGGTCATGCGAAAAACCCTGAGTAGAGCTCCCCTGGGCACGTGTGTCCATTTCCCCAGAGGAGCGTAGTCCCTATTCAGCTAAGTGGAAAATTGGGGTGGCGCGTTTGGTGCCCCCTTCCAGCAAATTGCCGACCAAGGGCATCAGGAGATGGCCGTTATTGGCCTCTTTCAGCTCGGCGAGAGACTAAAATGGGTTGGCCAGGGCTGTCATGGACATGGACTTCAAAATTGCCCTTCTTGTCTCCAACGTCGATACCTACCTGTACGGTGCTGAGACAGACCTTTTTCTGGCCATTCCCAAACTTGAAGGTGGGACAGCGGCTAGGATCAACTACCATCTTACCCTTCCCGCTCTCAGCAAGGTTGGCCTCTCTCCAAGCTTCCATCGCATCAACCGATCCCAATGAGGCTGTTGCACCTGAGTCCAAGATGCCATAGGCTCCCAGGTTGAAGTTGCCTTCCTGAGTGTTCCCAAACTGCGCACTTTCTTCTTGCGTTGTCTGGTCGGGAGTGACAGTAAATGCGATCTCGGCCTCTTCTTCATGTGACACTTGAGCTTCCTTGTTTTTCAGCGGGCAGTCCCGTTGGAAGTGAGGTCCACCACACTTGAAACAGAGAACTGACTTCTTCCCATCTCTTGTGGTAGCAGAGGATTTTTGGAAAGGCTTCGGAGGGAAAAAGCTTCGGCCAAGCTTGACTTGTCGCTGCTTCCATCTGGCTTCCTTCAGAGTAGCCTTGTGTTGGCGGATTGCCTCGAGGGCATGTTCAGCTTCTTGATCATAGGTCCAAAAAGCCTCTTGTTCTTCTTCCCCCAACATGGCTATCTCCTCTTGTGTGTAGTCCAGGTGGTATGCTTCATCCTCGCCAATGTCGCCTTCAAGAGCGACCAAGGCGCTTCCCATCCGGTGTTTGTCATGCTTGGTCAGGTCCACATCGCTCCATTGCTCCCGGAGAGCTTTTGCCACGGCCTGAGTGGTGAACTCCCCTTTGATCGCAGTGAGGATGTTGGATTTCTCCGCTGGTTCCAGACCACTGCGGTGAAGGAGAAGGAACCCGGCCAGGAACTCTGGAATGAATGGTCTTTCATCAAATTCCCATTCATGTGGAGGGTCGTACTCCGGAGATTTCCAAGACCACTGATCCCCAGACTGAGACCAATCCCATGATCTTTGACCCCATGTCCAGTATTGGTTTTGGTGGTCAGGACCTCCTCCCTCCTCATCATCATCTTCTGCTAGCCGGCCATCTTCCCCAAAGGGATGACTGTGCTGAGAGCGCTGAGATTGACTTTCCCAGGCCGAACCCCACTGAGAAGATCTAGGTGCAGGAACTGACTTGCCCTGCTTCTCGTGCTCTCGTTGAACCCTTTGAATGGCCCTAGAGGCCTCCCACAGCTTCTCGCTGTGTCTTGCTACCCATGCTGTCATTGACTCTCCCTTCTTTCTCTCCATGTTGTAGAAGAAGGCTGTGACATGCTTGTTGGCATCTAGCAAGCTAGGTCGTTCTAACTCATCCTCCAGAAACCTCAGCAACTCATAGGCGCCCCTGGCATGACTGAGCCACTGAGGGTCCTTGAGAGTTTTCGTCCTCACCAATGTCCTGGCGACTCCGGTGAGTTCTTGAACCAACCTTGGTCCCACAAGGTATCTTTTGTGTACTTCTACTGCCATCATGTACTGTAACACTTCCTCCCTGTATGCTTGGAGCATTTCAGGAGACCCATCATAACTGGGTATTTTCCACTTTTCAGACATCTTGCCTCGCGGGCTCGAATGTCCTAGCTTTTCTTTTCCCTGGATCACTGTGTACACCTTCTAGGTTTTCACAGCAAAAAGGCTCCGGCTGCCATGAAAGCGTCAACTTGATTTTGACAGCTAGCCAGGGGCGCTCGATCCTAAATAGAGTGGAATGAACCTCAAATGACAATTTGCATATATATATATATGTAAATGTATATGTAGATATATAAACAATTGTATATATATATGTATGATACGTCAATCATGAAGATGTTAACTTGCTGCCTTTTCAAATGACCAGTTTGTACTGTACCATTTGCGTTTTTTCAATGTAGCTTCATCGTTTCCAAACAGCAGTGACTGTTGGGTTTCAATCTCTGGGTCTGGAACCGCAACGCCGCAAGCCTGGAAACCCTGGAACCTGGTAACCTGCTGCTGGGGTTGCCTTTTTCCATTCACCATTTTCTATTATAGTGATACCCACTGGTTCAAGGATAGCATTTTCCATTCTGCCCACAGTTTTTTTGGGGAATAGCCAGGTGAACCAGTGCTACGCGAGCAGCTTGAAGAACGAGAAGCTCGCAAAGCGTTGGGGGCCTCAACTGAATGGATACATGGGATACCAAATGGGATATAACGGTGTATGGGACGGACGTTCGCCCAAAGCATAATCTAGGGGTGTTACTTATTCCCCAACAGCAGAATGCTTTGGGGTCTCAGCCCACATAGCCTTCGGGGTGCTCCGGGGCACTGCTCGACCCTGCCGCCTCGTTTCGCCGGTTCCGGGAACCAGGGTTCCGAGAACCGGTTCCGGGAACCAGGGTTCGGGGCAAGGTTCCGGGAACCCAGGGTTCCGGGAACCAGGGTTCGGGGCAAGGTTCCAGGAACCCAAGGTTCCGCAAACCAGACTTTCAAGCAAGGTTCTGGGAACAATGGGTTCTGGCTACCTTTTGGGTTCCGGGACGTCAAGGTTCCGGGAAGGTTCCGGGCACACTTGGCTTTCGACAAGGTTCCGGGAACCTTACCATGGTTTCGAGCAGCCAGAGCCTGGATTGTGCCAAAGTTCTGGAATCACCGGAACACCAATTTTGAAACATCCTGGAAACCCAGAGTTTGGGGAACGAGGGTTCCGGCAAGGTTCCAGCAACACTGGGTTCCGACAAGGTTCCGAGAACCACCACAGATGCGGACCCACAGTTTGGATATACTTCCTGGATTATGCCACAGGTTCCGGACAGGGACAAGGTCAGAGTTCTGGCAAGGTTCCGAGGTTCCGGAAACAACCCAGGGGTCGGATATACGCCGTGGGTTGTACCAAGGTTCATGCTACGGACAGGGTCCCAGAAAACCAATTTGCAAGGAAACCAAGGTTCCAGGACCAAAAGGGCCCGGTCAACGAGCAATCGCTGACAGGGGGGGGACAGCGTGACAATAAATCAGCGCGTCTCGGTTCCGGAAACCCAGGTTTCCAATATACGCTGTGGGTTGCGCCAAGGTTCCGGAAACGAGGGTTCCAGGAAGACAAGGTTCCAGGGACACAAGGTTCCAGGAACACAAGGGATTCCGGAAATCCCCCAGCCAATCTTGGGTGCTTTGTGGCCCCTCACTGAATTCCGAATTCATGTTCGTTTGCTCAGTGGGCGCACAGCGTCGGTCGACTGACCTGTTCTGATGTTGCTGTAAAATCTTCTGTTTGAACTGTTCCGATGTCGCATCTACCAAAGCACATGCCACATCAAGCAATTAAGTTCGATGCCTTGGAACACCTAAATATTGGCAGCAAACCTGTGTGAGGCTTCTCGAAGCCAGGTAGATGATTTTTTGAAGCTAAGTGACCAAACAGCAACACACAATGAAACTTCAGACACAGTTGTGACACAACAACCAAGTATTGACATGAAACTAATTCTGGAATCATGATGGACAATTTGGCCAAAACCAACTGTTTCACCAATCACTTGCGCAAACTGACCGATGTTGTCCAAGCACGACAAGATAATCCCAAACCAACACACACACACAATTTTGTAAACACTTAATGACACACCGTGGTCTGCAAATACTGCCATTCGTTTGTAACCAAATGTATGTAAATTCAACTATGCGCGCTTTCTTAAAGAACATGTCTCATCCTGCCTTTGGTCCAAAAGGGGAGGGGGCAAGGCGGGCAAAAAATCGCCGAAGAGACTTAGGCTATGGAATCCTGTTCCTGCCATCATTAATCCGTTCTTGGGTTGCAAAGTTGGACCACTGTTTGAAACCAACCGCTGCCGGTTCCCGAGAGTTCCGGGCAAGGTTCCGGAACTCAGGGTTCCGGGAACCAGGGTTCGGGGCAAGGTTCCAGGTTCCGCAAACCAGGCAAGGTTCCAAGGTTCCGCAAACCAGACTTTCAAGCAAGGTTCTGGGAACAATGGGTTCTAGCTACCTTTTGGGTTCCGGGACGTCAAGATTCCGGGATCCCCAGGTTCTCGGCGCCAGGAAGGTTCCGGGTATACATGGCTTTCGACAAGGTTCCGGGAACCTTACCATGGTTTCGAGCGGTTCTGGAATCACCGGAATACCAATTTTGAAACATCCTGGAAACCCAGAGTTTGGGGAACGAGGGTTCCGGCAAGGTTCCAGCAACACTGGGTTCCGACAAGGTTCCGAGAACCACCGCGGATGCGGACCCATAGTTTGGATATATTTCCTGGATTATGCCACAGGTTCCGGACAGGGACAAGGTTGCGGAACAATAATTTTCAAGAAGCCCAGCCCAGGTTCCAGAAAACCAGGGTTCTGGCAAGGTTCCGAGGTTCCGGAAACAACCCAGGGGTCGGATATACGCCGTGGGTTGTACCAAGGTTCATGCTACGGACAGGGTCCCAGAAAACCAATTTGCAAGGAAACCAAGGTTCCAGGACCAAAATGGCCCGGTCAACGAGCAATCGCTGACAGGGGGGGGGACAGCGTGACAATAAATCAGCGCGTCTCGGTTCCGGAAACCCAGGGTTCCAATATACGCTGTGGGTTGCGCCAAGGTTCCGGAAACGAGTGTTTCAGGAAGAGAAGGTTCCAGGGACACAAGGTTCCAGGAACACAAGGGATTCCGGAAACCCCCCAGCCAATCTTGGCTGCTTTGTGGCCCCTCACTCACTGAATTCCGAATTCATGTTCGTTCGCTCAGTGGGCGCACAGCGTCGGTCGACTGACCTGTTCTGATGTTGCTGTAAAAATCTTCTGTTTGAACAAATCCGATGTCGCATCTACCAAAGCACATGCCACATCAAGCAATTAAGTTCGATGCCTTGGAACACCTAAATATTGGCAGCAAACCTGTGTGAGGCTTCTCGAAGCCAGGTAGATGATTTTTTGAAGCTAAGTGACCAAACAGCAACACACAATGAAACTTCAGACACAGTTGTGACACAACAACCAAGTATTGACATGAAACTAATTCTGGAACCATGATGGACAATTTGGCCAAAACCAACTGTTTGACCAATCACTTGCGCAAACTGACCGATGTTGTCCAAGCACGACAAGATAATCCCAAACCAACACACACACATACAATTTTGTAAACACTTAATGACACACCGTGGTCTGCAAATACTGCCATTCGTTTGTAACCAAATGTATGTAAATTCAACTATGCGCGCTTTCTTAAAGAACATGTCTCATCCTGCCTTTGGTCCAAAAGGGGAGGGGGCAAGGCGGGCAAAAAATCGCCGAAGAGACTTAGGCTATGGAATCCTGTTCCTGCCATCATTAATCCGTCTTGGGTTGCAAAGTTGGACCACTGTTTGAAACCAACCGCTGCCGGTTCCGGGAACCAGGGTTCCGGGCAAGGTTCCGGAACTCAGGGTTCCGGGAACCAGGGTTCGGGGCAAGGTTCCAGGAACCCAAGGTTCCGCAAACCAGACTTTCAAGCAAGGTTCTGGGAACAATGGGTTCTGGCTACCTTTTGGGTTCCGGGACGTCAAGGTTCCGGGATCCCCAGGTTCTCGGCGCCAGGAAGGTTCCGGGCACACTTGGCTTTCGACAAGGTTCCGGGAACCTTACCATGGTTTCGAGTGGTTCTGGAATTACCGGAATACCAATTTGAAACATCCTGGAAACCCAGAGTTTGGGAAACGAGGGTTCCGGCAAGGTTCCAGCAACACTGGGTTCCGACAAGGTTCCGAGAACCACCGCGGATGCGGACCCACAGTTTGGATATACTTCCTGGATTATGCCACAGGTTCCGGACAGGGACAAGGTTGCGGAACAACAATTTTCAAGAAGCCCAGCCCAGGTTCCAGAGAACCAGGGTTCTGGCAAGGTTCCGAGGTTCCGGAAACAACCCAGGGTCGGATATACGCCGTGGGTTGTACCAAGGTTCATGCTACGGACAGGGTCCCAGAAAACCAATTTTCAAGGAAACCAAGGTTCCAGGACCATATAGGCCCTGTCAACGAGCAATCGCTGACGGGGGGGCACAGCGTGACAATAAATCAGCGCGTCTCGGTTCCGCAAACCCAGGGTTCCAATATACGCTGTGGGTTGTGCCAAGGTTCCGGAAACGAGGGTTCCAGGAAGACAAGGTTCCAGGAACACAAGGGATTCCGGAAATCCCCCAGCCAATCTTGGGTGCTTTGTGGCGGGTTCCGCACATGCCGATTCATGTTCGTTTGCTCAGTGGGCGCACAGCGTCGGTCGACTGACCTGTTCTGATGTTGCTGTAAAATCTTCTGTTTGAACTGTTCCGATGTCGCATCTACCAAAGCACATGCCACATCAAGCAATTAAGTTCGATGCCTTGGAACACCTAAATATTGGCAGCAAACCTGTGTGAGGCTTCTCGAAGCCAGGTAGATGATTTTTTTAAAGCTAAGTGACCAAACAGCAACACACAATGAAACTTCAGACACAGTTGTGACACAACAACCAAGTATTGACATGAAACTAATTCTGGAATCATGATGGACAATTTGGCCAAAACCAACTGTTTCACCAATCACTTGCGCAAACTGACAGACGTTGTCCAAGCACGACAAGATAATCCCAAACCAACACATACACACAATTTTGTAAACACTTAATAACACACCGTGGTCTGCAAATACTGCCATTCGTTTGTAACCAAATGTATGTAAATTCAATTACGCGCGCTTTCTTAAAGAACATGTCTCATCTTGCCTTTGGTCCAAAAGGGGACGGGGCAGGGCGGGCAAAAAATCGCCGAAGAGACTTAGGCTATGGAATCCTGTTCCTGCCATCATTAATCCGTCTTGGGTTGCAAAGTTGGACCACTGTTTGAAACCAACCGCTGTTGGGGATCTACGTCGGCTTATTTTTGAATGAATTTTTAGGGTTTACTTCGACTTGGTTTAGGATTTCTTTAGGGTTAGTTTAGTTTAGTTTGGGGCTATTCAGGGTTGCTTTCAGAGTGTATTGATTTTTGTGTCTTTCTGCAAGGATTTAAGTTATCTATGATTAGTTTAGGTTTGGTTGACGCTTTATTTAGGTTTGTCTTCATTTGGGGCTCTTTTAAGACTTTGTTTGTTTCAGGCCCCAAAAATTGCAAATTACATAGCATATGTTGAAGAAATCAGTTCAAAAAGTGATTTTGGCATCGTCTTAGGTAAGAGCAAAAATGCAACGAGATGCAGGCAATGTCAATATTTTGTTTGTTGACAGTTTGCAAAAAAAAACTGGTGCCGAAACAACACAGCAGATTGCAGTCCCATATGATTTTCAGTCGATTTCGGGCAAACGTCAGCCCCCGAAAGATATCGATATATGTATGTATGTATGTATGTATGTATGTATGTATGTATGTATGTTATGTTATGTTATGTAATGTAATGTAATGTAATGTAATGTAATGTAATGTAATGTAATGTATGTATGTATGTATGTATGTATATATATCATATCATATAATATGTATACATACAATACTCGCATGAAACCAAACATACGAGATGGCTTGTCAGAAATAGAGGCTCGGCCCGCAATGCCATGAAATACTGGCACCAGCCAGGATTGCTGGCATCCACTAGATTTTGGAAAACGACAAACAGCTGACCGGTAGGGAGAACAGCAAACCAGGGTCACTCAGCATGTAGCGACTGTAGTGCTTGCTGCTTGAATCTCTTGGCGCAAGACCTTCCTTCATAAGGAGGCGCTGAAGTACAATTGTAGTGTGGTAAACCTTTAAGCAGACTATGTCCATATATTGCGATAAATGGGTGGTAACAACCATCCCCCAAATTGTTGTTGTTTCTGGCATTGAGTGATTGCCACATTCATCCCCGCTAATGATCGAAGTCACAGTGTCTGGGACCCCAACATGAACGGATCCCATACAAGATCGGGCCCCCAAACGTGAAGTTGGTTTATAACTAGGTATATAGAGGATCTTTATGGAAGATACATACATATATATATATATACACATATATATATATACACATATATATATATATCTATAGTAACCCCGAAAACGATAGAAACAAGTGCTTCTGGGATGGTAGCTCGATGGTATTTTTCCGAAGATAAAAATCGAGGTGTCCAACTCAACTCGTTCTCTATTTTGGGGTTAGACATAAAGCTGATGTGGATTAACCAACACGCATAACTGACATAAACTGGAGGGCACCGCAGGTAGCACTTTCCCTCAGGAGGATCATTCCACTTGGTAAGTGATATTCTAATCTTGGTTCGATTTGGTCCTCGATTCCTAACATTATCCCATTTGGGGTCTGAAATTCGTGTACCAAACTCCATTGGATTATCCTCATTTTCCCTCTTCAAATAATCATTTAGAGGATTTTACAGGTATCCACCATTTTCCATATGCATGTTTTTTAATAAGTAGGTGCAATTGATGAAACCAGCCATTTGGCTACCTCTTTGTGTATTTGGGGTGAACTTCGAGCTGGCTACCGCAGTAGGTTATAATCCCAGTTACGATCGCCAGTTCCTTTCTTTTGGTCCTCCAAGCACCAGGCTGATGGCCATTGACGATGCATTGGGCCGTCTGCAGGTCATCAATTTTCCGGGTCCTGTTGAGGTGCTGAATTGGCAAAAAAGTGACATCAAGGATTATATGTTATATCTTATAATTATATATATATATACACATATTATTGCACATTATTGTAGATTATATCCAAAATAGAGGAAACCGAGAAGGACGTACGGTAGAATATAGGGAGGGGAAGGGGGAGGAAAAAAGGAAGGACCATAGGAAGAAAAACGGGAGGATACTAGGGATAGGGTCACCAACTTCCTAAGTAGTTAACCTAATCAACTTATAGGTTATACCATTCCTATTAACTTAGGTAATAATCATGAATTATTAACCATCATTCCCTACTAAGCTACTTCTAGGTCACCAACGTTGGGGGGCCGCCGTAGGAACAGCGGCAGAGTGAGCAACTTCAGCCGGAGCAACTCCAACAGCTTCTCCTTCAGGTGCCGACTGAGTCAGGGGAGAACTGCCAGTGTACCCTTCGGCAAATATGGCATTACCCTCTGGTAAACCGACAAAAAACTATGGACAATTGCCATTTTTCATGGGTAAATCAACTATTTCTATGGCCATTTTCAATAGCTACGTTAAATTCCCAGAGGATAAAGTCATTAGAGAATCCCGCAAAAAATGGAGGTTTCAATGAGAGGATCATCTATAAATAGGTGATTTTCAAGAAAGCTGATTGATTACTGGAGGGTATCTCCCAGTTTTGCCCAAAAGGGCTATCAACTGAACATGTTTCAGCTACTGTTCTTGTGGAACTGGGATTTGGAAACTCCGAGCTATGTGGTGTCCCCCAGTTACAAGTTGAATTATATGCACCATTATCATTGAGTTTGGATATATCACCACAAACCTTGGTTAAAAAAATGAGGTACAAACCAACTTAGTCAACTGTGGGGCACCGCAGATAGCTATGTGAAATGATATCCAGGTTTTCAGGATGTTGCAGTTGCTGGTTGGTCCTGTCGACCGTGCCTCAAGTCTGATCTGCAACACTTTGCCGAGGCAAACATTGACAGTTTCTGGATCTTTAAGTTGACAACTCCATGGAATTCAGTTATATGCAACTTTACATATACGTATATATATATATAAGAT
Source organism: Cladocopium goreaui (assembly GCA_947184155.2). NCBI lineage: Eukaryota > Dinophyceae > Suessiales > Symbiodiniaceae > Cladocopium > Cladocopium goreaui. The sequence continues at coordinate 270,750 of CAMXCT020003802.1, forward strand.
GTATACGCGTGCGTGCATGTCTGTATGTATCTTTGTATCCAAGTAAGTCAGTAAGTGAGTGAATGAGTAAGTAAGTAAGTACGTAAGTAAGTAAGTGAGTGAGTAAGTAAGTAAACAAACAAACGAACGAACGAACGAACGAACAAACAAACAAACAAGCAAACAAACAAACAAACAAACAAGGAAGTATATACATACGCATATAAATACATATTATGTATATACATATATATGTTCTAGTCAACCCACTTGGTAGACCTTCGTTACAACCTCACGAACTCTCCGACGCCAGGCTGCAGCTTCTCAATCTGCGATGGACTCGAGTAGCAAAGTCTTGACTCTGACGGCTGAGGCGTGGACGACTAGGCAACGGTTCTGAGAATCTGTCTGATTGATGGGTTTCCCTTTCTACTTACCCTCTGGTAGTTCAACAGTTTAGCATGGATATGGAAAATCGGTAAATCAGGTAAGATCATCTATAAATGGTGATAACTTATGAAACCAATCGATAATATGCCAAATTCAACAGCCCTGGGGTGAATCAAATTCCACATCATCTATCCAGTGGTTAGGAGGGAAAGAGCTATGGCCAACCATATTCCCTGAATGGGGAACCAAGGAGCCACTTGTTGAGTTTCCCAACCACATGAGGGGACGAAGGGATCACCATTGCAGACCCTCCAAAGACAAGCCGAGGCCAACGGTCTCAGGTACAACATATCAAGATCCGCAAATGGTTGAGATTACGCTCCAATATGTATAAAATATGCAAAATTGGGATACAATTGGGATATAATGGGAATATAATATGGTATATAACCAACATACTATGATAGTTGGGTGTGTCTGGCA